>LPNX010829491.1:56750-85002 GCA_001517045.1 Pseudotsuga menziesii | reverse complement strand
ACATTCTCGATGACCAAAGTCACCGGATACAATTACAGGATAATCACTCCCTATCACTTTAGGACTTGAGTCCAAGGATGATGCAATCCTACCACATTCTTGATGACCTAAGTCACCGAATACAATTACGGGATAATCACTCCCTATCACTTTAGGACGATGTCCAAGGATGATGCAATCCTACACATTCTCGAGGACTGAGGTCACCGGATCTATTATGGACAGATGTCCCGGGATGATACAATCCCTCTTCATTCTCAAAGACCGAGGTCTCTGGATCACTTTAGGGCAAGTGCCCAGGGATGATACAATCCCACCACATTCTCGAGGACCGAGGTCACTGGATCTATTGTGGACAGATGTCCTGGGATGATACAATCCCTCTTCATTCTCGAGGACCGAGGTCTCCGGATCACTTTAGGGCAAATTCCCAGGGATGATACAATCCCACTGCAACATCACTACTCCCCCTTTCGAGGAAGGTCTTTCTGAACAACACCAAGCTTGTCTTGAAAGTGTTCAAACTCTAATCGAGGTAGAGGCTTCGTTGGTACATCATCATCCAAACCATCATCATCTACATCTTCAATATCTGAATACTGATCTATCACCATCTGTATCTCCAGTATGTGAATACTAAAAGCATCATCATCTATATCTTCAGTATAGAAATACTGAAATCATCATCATCTCTATATTTAGTATAGAAATACGGAATCACCATCATCTATATCTACAGTATGTAAATACTGAAATATCATCTATATATTCAGTATGGGAATACTGAAATCATCATCATCTATATCTTCAATATGGGAATACTGAAACATCATCATCTCTATATTCAGTATAGAAATATTAAATCACCATCATCTTCATCTACAGTATCATTATCTTCATCTTATCTTGTATGTAGAAATATCGGATTTCTACGTGTTACGTGGAACACAAAATTCTTTGACATCACAACTGTGGTTATCACATAGAATAATTGTTGTGTCCATATTCAGGTCAAAGAGACCTGATATCAGCTTCTGAAGCCATATGGCTTCACAACTTAGTAGAGCAATCTGCTATGTATTTTGCTTCAACCGTGCTAAGAGAAACACTGGATTGTTTCTTGCTAAACCATGAACTCATAGCAGACCTCAAACAAAAGCATATACCTGATGTGATTTTGTTGTCTGAGATACTTCCAGCCCAATATGCATCTGTGTAGCCATACAATCTATACTCATGGATACCATCATAGTATAGACCAAAGTCTATAGTCCCTTTCAGATATCTCATCACATGTTTTGCAGCTACTAGGTGAACCCGTCTTGGTTGAACAAGATATTGACTTAAGGTGTTCACAACAAAACAAATGTCTAGTCTGGTATTTGTTAAGTACATCAATGACCCAATGATTTGTCTGTAGTGAGTCACATCCACTAACTCTAATGAGTCATCAGCTAACAGCTTCAGGTTGGAGTCCATGGGTGTGGCCATGACTTTGCATTTCAACATATTGAATCTCTTCAATATCTCTACCACATACTTTCCCTGGTTGAGAAAGACTCCTTCTGAAATTTTCCATACTTCCAGACCTAGGAAATAATGCATTAACCCAAGGTATTTCATCTCAAATTCTTCTGCTAGTTTCTTCTTGCTTTCCATGATCTGTTTCTCATTCCCTGTCAAGAATAAGTCATCCACATATAGTAATAGAATGGCAGGTACATCTTCTACAACCTTGTAGGAAAGGTTAGGATCGACTTTACTCTTGGAAAAGCCCATGCTCATCAGGAAACTATCTATTCTTCCATACCAAGCTCTGGGAGCTTGCTTCAGGCCATAGAGGGCCTTCTTCAACTTGCATACTTGATTCCTTCTGTATTCAGCTTCAAATCCTCATGACTATTCAATGTAAAACTCTTCCTCAATCATACCATTAAGGAAGGCTTGTCTTTACTTCATCATGGAAGAAACTACCATGATAGTTTTGAAGGAAATGTACCTTGCTTCCTGGAGTAAGTGTCTCTTCGGAATTAATTCCCTCTTTCTGATAGAAACCTATAGCCACAACTCTTACCTTACTTCTATCAGCAACATATCTTATCTTGCAAATCCATTTGGAAGATACCACATTTATCATTCTAGTATCACAACATCTTCTATGAGTTTGTCTTCTCAGGTCATCAACATATCCTAGTCTTCTGCATTCAACATTGAAGGTTGGAACCCACTTTACTCTTGGTAAAGTCTCGATCCATCACAAAGCTATCCATCATGTCGTACCATGTCGAACCCAGATATAATTTTCTATAGTCACTCCCCCTGAAGTGGAGTATCATCTTCCCTCTTCATTATGTTCAGGTGGTTCTATGCTTGATATATACTGGTCAATAGAGTATATCATGTCATAGTCTATTCTTTCTGGGGAGAATCATGAACCTTGCTTTATACACTTGTTCCATCATATCGTATACATCATTCCCCATGATCAACTATTATTCTTTGATCATAGCATTCTTTTCTTCATCTTGAGTTATCTCTTGTACCCATGGTGGTCTTCATCCTTCAAGGTGGATCTACCACTCTCTGAAGCTATTTCTTCCGTCATGGTATCTTTGACCCTGGGAGATTTAGATTCATGTTTATTGGAGTGGATCTTGAATTGTCATCACTTGCTCTTCGGAACAAGTCTCATCCGTATTTTCTTGTAGGAGGTTGTACATGACCTTTCCTACAATTCAAATGCATCATTTGCATGGTTAGAACTATTTCATAAAACATACGCATAACGACAAATTCTTATGCATCATGCAACTGTTTAGTCAATACAACATTTATAAACTTTCTAGATGCCTTCCATCTCCACCATGACATTATTGAGATTGTGCACTAATCCAATATGTCAGCAAAGAGGTTTGATAAGTAGCAATGGAGAGTTGTATAGCACCATGAGCTACTTACCCATCACATGCATATCAAAAGCATACAGTCATTAATGCAAACAATCTATCATGCATAACACATCAACTGGATATAATCAAATGTATAACAAAACAATATCATGAAATGGCAATTGAATACTTATGTTTTATTTGTTTCATGGGTATACTCCTTATTGAGTCTTCGGCTTCATCATCTTCTTCATTCATGATAGCATCATTTATTATCCAAATGCTGAGGTGGATAAGCAGTTCTTCAAGAGTTGAGATCTTCATATTCCTCATTGATTGAGGGATCTTCTTTGGAAGATGAGAGCTTGATCTTCAGAGACGAGCTTCTTCTTCTTCCCAAAGTCTGCTGAAAGTAACTACTTCCTTCTGGAACACATTTCTTGAATGAATGAATTCCATGATCTTGGAAAGCCATTCAAGGTGGCCATCATCACTATTCTTCACTTCTTCTTTCCCCGCTTGAAGTTGTCCTTTGATTTGAGAGATCCTTATGACTGCATGGTCTCTGCATTATGGATCTTCATATTCTTCAGCTGATTTCTTAAGGTCATATTCTGATCTATGTTCTTCCCTTCAAATAGCTTGGTCAAGGAATCAAACCTCATCGATGTATTTAGAAAAGACACATGTAGTACAAGTTGATTCGTAACTGAATCATCAATGATCTTCTGGGATTTGACCAAGTTCTTCTTGAGAAAGGCTTCTAGCCTCATCTCCCTCTGAAACTGGAACCTCTATGCTCATGTAGGTGTCCAATCCATTTTATTCAGAGAGATCATATACTTATAGGCTTGGAAGTTGTCAACTTCACCAAGCTTATCATCAAGTTGATGTCATAGATCACTTTGAAATGAGAACCTCAAAACATAGCAAAGAATTAGATCTTACCGATTTGAGGTGTCCGTCCTGGTTCCGGAGTTGGCTGATCTAGGGTTTGTCACAGAAACCCTAATTTCAAAAACTTGAAATCTTTCAGATCTGATTGGCTATATCTCTTCAAATGGATTTGTCCAATGTACTCCATTTCTGAAAACAGTGGAGGGAAGCTCCCGGAACAGGAAGCCCTAATTTTCCAATTTCTTCAGCAGAAATTCCTGTTAATGTTTCTGTGATATCTCTGAAATTTATACTCCTCTGTGTCTAAAATTTTGTACTGAGGTAACCTCACATTTCCCTAATCCAACAACATAGGTTTCATCAGAATTGGTTTCACCATTTGGGATTTATGATCCTTTTCCCAAGGTGACCTGTTACATGACTGTTCAGAACAGTGAAGTTGTACAGCATGCCACGTGTCACTGGTTCATCTTATGAGTATGATATTCGGACCACTGAAATTAAATTCCGTGCCATTTCTAGAACATCTTCAGGAATTCCATTTGGACCTCTGTAGCCCAAGATATTGCAATTCTCCCCAGGTGTCCTGTTTAGGGATGAATTTTGGAAGAGGCTCGAACCCTAACGTGGAGAGAACATATCTCCTGGAATACAGTGAATCTGAGAATGAATTTTGGAGACAGTGTTCATGCAGATTTTATCTTCCGCCCCTGCAATTTTTAGCTCTTGATACTTCGGCAATCTCAGAATATAGCGAATGTACCAAAACGTAGCAGTTTTAGTATTTAGGGTTTTTCTAGTTCGGGGTCAAACTAGGGTTTGACTTTCCCAGAGTTTCACCCAACCAAATTTCTTGATCCAGGTCTCTAAAATTTGGTTTTGATGAGGAGAAAAATCCTATGCTGGTCTCACTCAAAAATTCCTCTTCTGTAGAAATCCCTAAATTCCACATCGAAAACCGAAAATGCTCGAAATCGAATTCCGCTTCGACAGAAAGATGCACCCTTCAATGGAGAGTCATCCTAGCATACTTTTGCTGATGGATTGTGGAGAGAGACCCAAAAAGTAAGAAGCCCTAGCTTCTGCAGCTACACAATGTCTTTTTTTCGGGTTAGCTTTGATACCATGTTAAAATTTTCATATGCTTAGCTAAGACATCAGTATTTCATTTCATTTTCATGACAAAAGCATATCAACGGGATCACTAAAAGATAGACAAGCACAACCATAAAAAAGGAACACAAATATTTGTCCTGGGAAAACCCTAAAGGGAAAAACCCAGCAAAAGCTTCCTCAATATAGATGCCCAAAAAGATAAAAGATAAAACCAGCAAGGAGATCAAAGCCTGATCCTCCTCCTTCTCCAGCCACTTCTCTTCTCCACTAATGCGCTACACAAGTGAGAGTGTGTGTGTCCCAAATGAGGAGCACTACACCTCTATTTATATTCATCTGTTCACTTAAGTTAAATCATTTGACATGTAGGCTCAAGTTAAATCATGTCGGCTTGAGTTACACATGTAGGCTCAAGTAACCACACTGGGGTGCTAATGACCCACCTTTACAATTAGAGGGGACTACCTCATGACTCTTATTAGATCTTCCGATTGGGAGCATCGGGGTACAATGTAATATAAGTGGTTCTCCCGGTAGGACCATCGGGGACCACAAAAAGATACATATAGAATATTCTTCAAAGTTACGATATTTCAACAAGCCCAAACAATAAGTTGGAACCTTAATACCCAAAATTACTAGTATTAATTGTTAGATTTTTATCATTTAATCAATATGATCTAGGATCTTATCTGAGAGATAACATGCACAACAATAATCACAAGAGATAAGAGACAAAGAGTTTTCCTTGGGGAAACCATAAAGGAGAAAACCCTGCAACTTCCTTAGAGATAGAATGAGAACCAATAGCAAAAGTAAAACCCAAAACACAAAGATGATATCTGACAACTGTTCTCTCTCTCACACTTGTGCGAGCTACTCCTCTCTCACTCATGCGCAACATTTTAGTGAGTGTATGTTACAAATAGAGAGTCTCACTCTCTATTTATACTTGTTTTCCACTTGACTTTTACTCTTACAGGGTCGACCTCACTAGGAGAGTCTAATAACCCTAATATCGAGTCCACTGTTGGGACTATTACCCTGACTTACAACACAAGGTTAACCTCAACTCAATTGTGGGGACTATTTCCCTGACTTACAACGGAGGGTTAACCTCAATGAATTACATGACTTTATTATATTAATGACTCTCCCGATCGGAACATCGGGGTACAATGAAATACAATACAAGATATACAAGTGAATACATTCCAAAGTTACAAATACATCAACACTCCCTCTTAACTAGGAAGGTATTCTCTTAACACAATTCATTAGCACAAGTCTTCATCACAGGATCATCATCATCATCATTGATCCCGCTATCTCAAGAAAATGGTGCTATCTCTCATTTCTACTCATCATAAGAAATTCTGCAGAGCCAACCTTTTTCCATGCTAGTTGTAGGCCTAGTCTCCATGTAGGTCTTCTTCTTCATCTCTTATATCATCGGCATGGTAGAACACACCTACTGCCATTTGAGAAAGGTTCCAACACTTACATCCATTGGCATGGTAGGACACACCTACTACCATCCAGGGAAAGGCCCCAACACTTACATCCACTGGCATGGTAGGACATGCGTACTACCATCTAATGAAATTCCCCAACACTTACATCCACTGGCATGGTAGGACACACCCACTACCATCCAAGGAAAGGCCCCAGCACTTACATCCACCGACATGGTAGGACACACCTACTACCATCCAAGGAAAGGCCCCAACACTTACATCCACTGACATGGTAGGACACACCTACTACCATCCAGGGAAAGGCCCCAACACTTACATCCACCGACATGGTAGGACACACCTACTACCATCCAGAGAAAGGCCGTAGCACTTACATCCACTAGCATGGTAGGACACACCTGCTACCATCCAAGGAAAGGCCCCAACACTTACATCCAATGGCATGGTAGGACACACCTACTTCCATCCAGGGAAAGAATCTGCACTTACATCCGCCGGTATGGTAGGAAAAACCTACTACCATCTGGGGAAAGGATCTGCACTTACATCCACCAGCATGGTAGGACACACCTACTATCATCTGTGGAAAGGCTTAGCACTTACATCTGACCATGGGAGGAACCAATGCTACCACCATGTCAGAAAGGCAGAACACTTACATCTGACCATGGGAGGAACCAATCTTACCACCATGTCAGAAATTCACATGGATTCATCACTTCCCCTTGGAAGGAATCTTGATTTGGAGAACACCAAGCTTCTGCCTGAAGTACTCAAACTTCACTCCGGCTAATGGCTTGGTCAACACATAAGCTATTTGTTCGTCCCTCGCAACATACTGGAGCTTCAATGTTCCTCTCTACACCATATCCCTGATGTAGTGATATTTGATCTCGATATGCTTCGACTTGTCATGGAACACCGGGTTCTCCAACAACTTCACACAACTCTGTTTGTCGCAATATATACAAGTAGCATCCAATTAAATATCAAACAAATCAGATAGTAGCTTCCTCAACAAAACTGCCTCACAACTAGCCGAACAAGCTGTGCCATACTCTGCTTTGGTTGTACTCAATGCCATGTGGGACTGATTCCTGCTAAACCAAGAGATCACACCTAATCCCATACTAAAGCAGCACCTTGAAGTGCTCTTCCTATCAATGGCACTTCCTGCCCAATACGAATCCACATTACCTTCCAGGTTAATCTTCTAATTCACTTCATATTTGAGTCCATAATAAACTTTACCCTTCAGGTACCTAAGAATATGCTTTGCAGCAATCAGGTGAACATGTCTTGGATTCGTCAAGAACTGACTCAATGTGTTCACAACAAAGCAAATATTTTGTCTCATATTCATCAGGTACATCAATGATCCAATCATTTGACGATACATTGTAGAATAAACCGACTCTAATGAAGAATTACTTAATATATTCAGGTTCGATTCCATAGGTGTGGTCATGGCCTTGTAGTCTATCATCCCGAACCTCTTCAGGATCTCTACTGCATACTTCCCTTGTCCAAGGGACATTCCATCCACATTCTGCCACACCTCCATGCCTAGAAAGTAGTGCATCATACCCAAGTCCTTCATCTCGAACTCGACAGCAAGTATCCTCTTTGAATCTTTAATGAGTTCCTCTTTCCCTGTCAGGAACAAGTCATCGACATATAACATGAGCATCACTGGTCTTCCGCCTTCATCCTTGAAGTAAATTTTGGAATCTGCTTTGCTCTCAGTAAAGCCTAGAGCCATCAGTAATCTGTCCATCCTGTCATACCTATTTGAACCTTGGGATCTTCTACAGTCACTCCCTTTGAAGTGGAGCATCATTCTCCCTTTTCCTTTCATACTCTATGTATTATGTAATGGAGTGACAAGTAGTTTCCTTTGCTACTAATATTCTATGTATCCATCTAGGGTCACTGGATACCAAGATCCTCTATCTTGAACATTTTCAAAAGTTCTTCTCGCACCCATCTGTGATCTTGTCATCCTCTATAGGATTTCATCTTCAACACTGTAGCAAGGGTTAATATCTTCATCATTCTAGGTGATTTTCAAGCTCCTCGTGTATGTGTTATCCCATGGGTTCCTTCTGATCTTGTACAAGGCCTTCTTTAATTTGCACACATGATTCTTCCTATCACGTGTCTCAACTCCCCATGGCTGCAAATGTCTCTTCGTAATCTAGGCCCTTTTTCTATGAGAAGCCTCGTGCTATGAATATTGCCTTGTATCCCACGATGTTTCCATCTACTGTATGCTAGATTTTGTAGATCCATATGGAAGATACTACATACTTCCCTTAAGGTCTCGATACCGCATCCTAGACATCATTCTTCTTGAACTGGTACTCTCCTTCCCTTTCTTCTTGGATACTTCTTCATAGCTGGAAGGTTCTGTATCAATGATGTCACTCAACAGTGTCACATAACTAGAGTGTGTCTAAGGCCTCTTGAACTCTCGTCATACTATTCTTCATTTTGGATTATTTCTTGAACTGTCGTCACTTGTTCTTTGAAACAAGTCTCATCCTTCTTTTCTTGTACGCGATTTTTCCTACAAGTCAAATGCACCATTCGTATAGTTAAACACATTTCATAAGGCTTATTAATAATGGAAAATTCTTATGCCTAAAGATATAATCATGCAACTATTTTAGCCAATACAACATTCATCCATATCTTATGAAAACTTTCTAGATTCCTTCCATCTCTACCATGACATCATTGAGATTGTGCACTAATTCAATATGTCAGCAAAGAGGTTTCATTCTAGACAAGTAGCAATGGAGAGTTGTATAGCACCATGGGCTACTTACCCATCACATGCATATTAGTAGTATACTGTAATTAATGCAAACATTCTATCATGCATAGCACATCAACTCAATATAAACAAATGCATAACCAAATAATTATCATGAAATGACAGTTGAATACTTATCTTTATTCATTTTGTGGGTAGAATCCTTCTTGATCCTTCCGCTTCATCATCTTCTTCATTCATGACATCATCATTTCTTATCCAAATGCTAAGATAGATAAGAGGTTCTTCAAGAATTGAGTCCTTCATATTCCTCATCGCATGAGGGATCTTCTTTGAATCGTGAGAGCTATATCTGCAGTTGCTCCCATCTTATTTTCTCTTATTATGAGTCGAGCTTCTTCTTGTGTGCGCTCTTCCCAGAGTCTATTGAAGGTAATCACTTCCTTCTGGCACACATTCCTCGAATGAATGAATCCCATGATCCTACGAGGCCATTCAAGGTGGTTATAACAATATCTTATTCTTCTTCGATTGCTTCATCATAGCATCGAACGCTTCCTTTTGGTGTCTTCAAGGATGACACATGAAGGATGAGATGATCTTTAATAGAATCTGTAATGATTCTCTTCGCTCTATCCTTAGCCTCATCTCCCTCTGGCTCCTAGATCTTTCTTATTGAAATACTGATCCAAGTCAATTCTTCAAGGATCATAGAGGGAGTTGTCAGCTTCACCAATATTGTCATCAAGCTGGTGTGATAGGTCATTTTGAAATGAGAACATCAAATGTAAATAGAAAAAGATTAGATCTTACTGATTTGAGGTGTCCGTCCTGGTTCTGGATCTGGCTGATCTAGGGTTTGTCAGAGAAACCCTAATTCTCAAAACTTGGAATCTTTCATATATGATTGGATAGCAATATGGGCCTCTTCAAGGTGAGTTGTCCAATGTACTCTTTTTTCTAAAAACAGTGGAGGGAAGCTCCTAGAACAAGAAGCCCTAGTTTTCCAATTTCTTCTGCAGAAATTTCTGATATTTTTTCTGGGATATCTCTGAATGTACTACTCCCCTGTGTCTGAAATTTCATAATGAGGTATCCTTGTCTATCCTCTTTCCAAAACCATAGGTTTGAGCAAAATTGGTTTCACCAATTGGTACTTATGAGAGTTTTCCCAAGGTGACTTGTTTAAGGACTGTTCAACATAGAGAACTTGTACAGGATTCCACATGTCACTGTTTCACCTTCGCAGTATGAAAATTTTACCACATAAAGTTCAGTCTGTTCCCTATTGGAACATCTTGCAAAATTTCATTTGGACCTTCGTAGCCCCAGATATAGCAATTTTCCCTAGGTGTCTTGTTTAGGGATGAATCCAGGGAGAGGATGGAACCCTAATTTAGAGGAATCATATCTCCCAGAATATAGTGAATCTGAGGATGAAACATTTACACAGGATACATCAGGAATTTAACTTTCTTTTGTAAATGTTTCAGCTCTTGATCCTTCTCCAATCTCTAGATATAGAGAATGCACCAAAATGACTAGTTTTAGTCTTTTAGAGTTTTCTCGTTCAGGGTCAAATTAGGGTTTGACTTTCCTTGAGTTTTACCCAACCAAAATTTTCGATCTTGGTCTCTAAATTTCGATTTTGAGGAGGAGAGAAATCCTATTCTGGGCTCACTCAAAAATTCCTCTTCTGTGAAAATCCCTAATTTCCCGTTGTAGTGGTAGGTCAAAACTGAAAATGCTCAGAATCAAATTATGCTTCGACAGAAAGATGTGCCCTTCAATGGAGAGTTAGCCTAGCCTCCTTTTGTTGATGATCTATGGAGAGAGACCCAAAAATTTCAGCTACACAGTGTCTTATTCATAGNATCATTTAATCAATATGATCTAGGATCTTATCTAAGAGAATAACATGCACAACAATAATCACAAGAGACAAGAGACACAAAGAGTTTTCCTCGGGGAAACCACAAAGGAGAAAACCTCGCAACTTCCTCAGAGATAGAATGAGCACCAATAGAAAAAGTAAAACCCAAAACAAAAAGATGATCTCTGACAGCTATTCTCTCTCTCACTTGTGCGAGATCCTCCTCCCTCACTCATGCACTATAGTTGAGTGAGTGTATGTTACAAATATAGAGTCTCCCTCTCTATTTATACTTGTTTTCCACTTGAATTTTACTCTTACAGGTCCGGCCTCACTAGGAGAGTCTAATAACCCTAATACCTCTCAACTGTGGGGACTATTGCCCCGACTTACAACAGATGGTTAACCTCAACTCAATTGTGGGGACTATTGCCCCGACTTACAACAGAGGGTTAACCTCAATGACTTTACATGACTTTATTATATTAATGACTCTCCCGATCAGAACATCAGGGTACAATGAAATACAATATAAGATATACAAGTGAATACATTCCGAAGTTACAAATACATCAACATAACATTTATGAGATGGCTCTAGATGACCACTTGGATTAGTTCTTCTATATTGAGTAGCAATAGTCCCCATTGCATCACATTCTTGTACCAAATGAGGGACATTTTGTTGGATCTAGTTCGTGGTGACATTCCTTGGTTAAGACATTGTTCTTATTTGAAAACCAATGCAATTTTATGTTTTTCTAGCGGGTGATGTTTAACTTGGTGTTCATGATCTAGAAAATGTATCTTTATTAATGTAGTTAGGTTTAGAAATGCAGTCACCAAGTTATATTCCACTTTCAAGTGTCCAACAAAGGTGGAAATTATGATTGAAGCAACTGCAATTTAAATAAACAATGTAAGGTGAGGAAGGATGGAAGATTCAATTCAAAAGACCACATCGAAGTGGCTAAAGCTTCCCATGAAATACTTTGAATCTCTTTCTAGAATTGCAACCATACCTTAATGTCACTAACATGGAACTTGTTTGGAACTAAATGCTGGTCATATTGTTGCTAGTACTTGGCATTGACACTCTACAAAATATCATGAACTTGTTGTTGGATGTGTTGCATCCATTCAATGAATTTGTTTGCTCAACTTTCCTCATATAAACATGGGAGGAAATTTCTTATGCTAATGCATTGGGAAGATTTAGATTAATTAAGTTCAACATTTGGATTCATCCTAAGCACACCAAAAATGGACTATGGTCAATAGAATTGTGAAGGCTCTCTTGCAGTTGTAATGAACACAAGGAAGGATTTCATACCTTGTACATGGATGCTTGAGAATATTTATAATCATGATGTTGACTACCTATATATTTCCATTAGTATGGGATTGAAGAGAAACCAATTTGGTTAGTTTGGTACCCATTATCCACCAAAGTCTATACCAAATGAATATTTACAATCATCTTGTTGACTATATTCTAACATCGACTCTAGTTCAACGTTAGAAGGTGAATTTTTCCTCAAATGTTGATGGAGACGTCAACTTTTGGGTCTGATTGTAGTATTGATTAGATATGAATGGAATCAATAATTTTACAAATTTGAACATATTACCAGTTTACTCTTATGATGTTCTCATTGGAATAGAATATTGGTTAGTTGCACACCATGTTGCTTTGGTCTTTTATAACAAAACTTTTACTTGTCTTGATGAAGGAGGAAATGAGGACAATGGAATGTATTCCAATGCCTATTTCTATAAGGTAAATTACAACTTTGCAATTAATGAATATTGATGAAAGAGTGTCAATTATATGCATCATAGATCAAAGAGCCAATAAAAGACAAAGGTCTAAACCTTATGAAGTTTCTTATATTTCAAGAATTTGTAGTTTTGTTTGAAAAAGTATTTGAGCTGACATAAAAAATAGACATTAATTATTTTATTGATTTGGTTCCTAAAGCTACCCCAATCTATAAGACTCCATATAGAATGAGTACATAATAATCGAAGGAGCTACAAATGAAATTAGAAGAATTGTTAAAGAAGCAGTATATATTCCCAAGTGTTTCTCCTTGGGGAACACAAATACTCTTTGTAAATAAGAAAGATGGAACTTTGAGGCTATTTATTGATTTAATACAATTGAACAAAGTCACTTTGAGGAATAAATATCCTCCACCCATAATTGATGACTTATTTGATCAACTAAGAGAAACAAAAATATTTCCAAAGATATACTTGAGGTACGACTACCATCAAATAAGAATAATGATGAAGATATCAACAGAACAACTTTTAGAAGTGGATATGGATACTATGAGTTTGTAGTTGTGCCATTTGGTTTGACAAATATACTTGGATCTTTTATGTTCTTGATGAATGGAATTTTTACATTGTTTTTGGACAAGTTTGTCATTGTTTTTCTTGATGATAGTATCATTTATTCAAATTCAGAGGAAGAGCATGAAGAGCACTTGAGGTTTGTATTAAAGGTTCTAAGAGAACATCAATTCTACACCAAACTGAGAAAGTTGTCCTACTAGAAGAAATTTTGGTATATTATTTTTAAGGAATGAGTAATCATAGATCAAGAGATAATTGAAGAAATAATGGGATGGATTACACTCAATAATATATCATATATGAGATCATTTATGAGACTTGTTGGATATTATACAATTTTTATAGAAAGTTTTTCCAAGATTGCACATATAATGAAATCTTTACAAAATAAATGAATTAAATCTCAATGGACAACAAAATGCGAGGAAAGCTTCTAATTATTAAAGAAATTGCTCGCTAGTACACTAGTTCTTAAAATTATCATTTTTATTGGTATGCATTGATGACCATAAAGAGGGAATTAGTGGAACTCTCATTAAGAACAAGACAAATAATTTTTTCAAAATCTAAAAAACTTAAGGAGCACGGGAATAATTATGTCACATGGATGATTAGAGATTGGTGCCACGTGCATGCATTAAAATATGGAAACAATATTTGATGTGAAAAAAATTAGATTTAAGAATGTGTCATAATGGTTTACAATATCTTTTTAAGATCAAATTAACGAAATGGATGGATTTTTTTGATATAAGCGTATTAAATGAAAAGAGAGCAAGCTTGTCGGTGCAGTTAATGATGTAGATAAAAGAATACATGTAATGCATGATATAGCAATTAGCCCTTGTAAATTAAATTTGAAAATTAGAATTGTTAATCTGATTTGGGATGAAAAATGTATTCTAAGTAAAATAAGTATTAAAAATAAATATAAATATTATAAGATCGAATATGATTGAATTCTTATGCATAAGAATATAGTTTATGTTCCCAAATCTTATGAATTAAGGAAATTTATATGACGTGAGACACATAATGTTCTATATGTTGGACATCATGGGTACCAAAAGGCAATTACAATAGTAAGGAATACATACTTTTGGCCAACAATGAAAATGGTATTGCTAAGTACATAACTAGATGTAAACTCAAATATTTGGTTGGTAAAATAAAAACTTTTGGAATTTAAGAATCTACTTATTTTGTCAATATGATCAAGAACAACAAATTTATTGAAATGAAATTTTGGTAAGTCTTGATGTGGTATTCCTTTTCACCAATATTAGCATTGAAGAAACTCTCTAAATTATCAACAAGATCACAAACTAGGAAACCACGAGGTTAATAAAATTATCTCTAAAATTCACATTCTTTAATTTCAAAGGGAAATATATTCAAACAAACTTGTGATGTGGTTATGGGATCCCCTCTTTTTTGTTGTCACTAATTTATTCATGAAGGATTTTGAAAGCAAAACCATTATTTCCTACCTTTAAAACCCAAACTTTAAATTAGGCTTGTATTGTATATGATACATTTGTAATATGGCCCATGGCCTTGAGAACTTGAACAAGTTTATTGAACACATCAATAAATGTTGTAAGCACATACAATTTATCAATGAGTTGGAAGTTATTAATAATCTTCATTTCTTATATATAAGATTCAATGTGAGAAACCATATGGCTCTATAGCATACTAAGTCTAATGTAAAAACAACAACATATTGAGAAATACTTTAAAAAAAAATTTCAATACGATTGCAACTAGAACAATGGGGGTTTTCAATACTCTTGCAACTAGAACTAAGGTGCTGACAGAATGTATTCCTTGGGTTAGTACGTCTAGGGTTTCACTTTTCACCTGGCCTTTTTATCCTTTGCCATGTCTTGGAATCCATTTATGCAAAGGAAGCTGTAGAGCTATGCGAGTTGGGCTTTGAATGTTTGATTGTACATATTCCTTGGGATAGTATGTCTAGGGTTTCCCTTTTCACCTATCCTTTTTATCCTTTGCCACGTCTTGAAATGTCTCTTTGAGACATTAAAGCCCTAGCGCGTACACCCTCCAAAGGTCGAAGGGATTTTAATAATTCAAGTGGGTTTTCATCGAGGTTTTCACCTGTATACAGAGAAGTTTTTTCTTCTAATGAAGATTTTGACCAGGTCGATATGGATTTTCTTGTGGATTTGGGTGAGGGGCTGGATTTTCCTTGTTCACCTGTCGTTATGCATGTAGGGGATCTCTCGGTCGATTTAGTCGAAAGTTATCAGTCTAAGGTCTCCGAGTCGACGGGTGCTTCGAATGGCGGGTATCTGCCTGTTGGTGTATCGGTGGAGGTTTTTCCATCTTCTAGATTTGCGAGTGGTGGTTCTGGTGTGCCTGCTTTTTGGGTTGATGCGCAAGATTTTTCTACGGGTAATGTGGACGATTATTTTCTTGGTTTGAAGTATGGTTTTGCTCCTAGTGGGATTTCTTCGTGAAGTCCTTAGATTTCGAGGGTGGAGGGGTTACTGGTATCTGGTGGGATTTCTATGTAGGGCTATCAGAATCCGAGGGTGGCGGGGTTTTCTGAAACTGGTAGGTGCTCAAGGAGGCCGAAACAAGTCATTAAAAATATGGACAAACCTATGTTGTTGGTCGTCGATGAGGACGTAGCGATGAATGATGTTGTTCTGACTAATGCTCTCACTCTGGTTGGTTGTTTTGGTGGCCGTAAATTTAGCCTGGTGGTTGTTAAGTAGTGGGATTTTGCTACTTGGAAGGAGGTTGTTACCTCATGCCTTGAGGTATTTGTGCTTCCGCGGGGATGGATTTCTTTTAAATTCCTTGATGAATTGGATGCGACTATTGTTTTTCCGTCTCTTGGCGTTGGGATGGAGCTGGTTTGATGCTGAAGCGGTGGACACCTTTGTTCGACCCGCGCATTGAAAGGTATGATTCTATGCCGATATGGGTGGAATTACCAAACCTCCCGTTTGAATTCTAGTCCTTTGATTTTTTCAAACTCATGGGTAACACCCCAGGGACGTTTTTGGAGGCGGATCTATCCTTTCTTGAGTCTGGTGTTTGCTGTCTGAGGAAAGTTCTTGTTCTTCTTGATTTGCAAAATGGTTTAGCAATCGATTTGTTGATTAAAAGAGGGGATTCTTTGTTTAGTCAGGATCTGGATTATTTAGGGGTACCCTTCCGTCGTAATAGGTGTAATGGTCATGGGCATGTTTTAGCTCAGTGCAGTCTGTCTTTTCATAAGAATTTTAAACAAGGCTCTGTTTCAAAGCCAAAGTCTATCTGGCGGGTTAAGAAAGATGTGTTGGTGTCGAATTTTAAATCTGGGGAATCCTCGGATGTTGTTTTGGAGGTATCCTCTCGTGCTGCTTATTCTTTTTCGGATGATTTGGGGATGGAGCATATTGATCAGATTTTAGATGTGAATGCTCTCAAATCGCTTCATCTGACTGCCTTATCGGATTATGAGAAGGGTTCCAATATTTTGATTATGGATTTAAATAAATCTTTTGGATCTTTTCCGGAGGCCGTTTCTGCTTGCAAATTCACTCCTTCTGAATCTTTCTCGGGGGGCTTAGGGTTTGTGTCACCTGTAAAAAATACTTCTGCTAAAGATTGTGGTTATTATCTTAGGTACAGTACCAAGGTTTCGTTTGACAAGTTGGGGGTAATTGACGGTGGTAAATGTCTACCTGGGATTTCTTCTTCTTGTTAGGGTCCCGGTCTTCACCCCTCTATTGTGGAATCTGTTTGTTCATTTGATAAAAAATCTGGGGCACTTAGATCAATGTATGCCCTTTCTATGGTTTTACCATGATTGTGACGACTCTCAGCTGCAGGGGGTTAGCTAGTTTGTCTAAAAAACTAGCGGTCCGTAGGTTGGTAGATGATCAACTTATTGATGTTTTATTTCTTCAAGAAAGTATGGGTGATGGGAAAATTCTTGTTGGGGAGATGGAATCTCTGCTCAAAGGTTGGGTTTTTGTCTCGGTGGATTCCAAAGGAAAATCTGGTGGTCTTCTTTTAGGCTGGAGGTCACGACAATTTCAGTTTTTAAGTGCGTGGATGGTGGTATCTGGATTATGTGCTTCTCTTTATTCCATTAAACTTAAAGATGCTATTACTTTTGTAAATGTTTATGGTCCCTTTGTGGAAAGGGAAAGATATTGGAATAAATTTTTCTCGCTGTACTGTCTACAAATTTCTCAGTTGTTTCTTGCAGGGGATTTGAACTACTCTTGGGGTTTTTCAGAAATCTGGGGGGATAGGGCTAGAGTGGATTACTTGTCTGATTTTTTCTCTTTGAAGATGGACAGATTTGGTCTTATGTATATTACACAGAATGTTTTAGTCCCCACATGGTTAAACAAAAGAGTTGGTAGTGAGAATATTTGTAAAAGACTGGATAGGATTCTCGTATCTGCTGATTTTTTGGATTTAGAGCTCCATTTCAGACAATGGGTTGGTTGTGGCGGGGATTCAGATCATCATCTTGTTTTCTTAAAGATTTTGAATCATGATTTAAAACCTCATAGCCATTTTAAATTTAATGCTCACTGGTTGTTAAATGAGGAATTTGTTTCTTTACTAAAAGATTCATGGACTGTTTATGTGGATAGTCCTTTGGTGACACCTGCTTCGCACTTTGCTGCCAATCTCAAGCACATTAAAGAAGTGTCTATATCATGGTCTGTAAAGAAAAAAGCTCAGGAGTTTAAGGATTTAGTGGATCTTGAACTTATGCTAGTTGATTATTTTAATAAGTATGGGGTTTGGTTTTTCTTCTGAGGTGATAAGTTCTCTTTGGTTGAGTTGGAGTCGTGTAGAAGAAAAATTTGTTTAGATCATGAACAGGAGGCTAGACAGAAAAGTAGGGCCATTTGGATTTTATGTGGTGATGATGATACTTATTTTTTTGCATACATTTGCTAATCACAAAAAGAATATTAACTCTATTTGGAAAATTAGGGATGATGATGGGATTTTAGTGGAAGGATTTGATTCTATTGCTAGGGCTGGTGTTCACCATTTTGAGACTTTATTTCAGGCGGATAAGAATCTTCATCTTCCTGACATTATGAAGATTGTTGAGCATTTTCCTACATCTATTTCTGAGGAGGAGAATGAAGATCTTATGCTACCTGTTACTTTGGTTGAGATTCAATCTATGTTATCTTTAAGCAAAAATGATAAGAATCTGGGCCTAGATGGGATGCCTTTGGAGGTATATAGGGATCTTTTTGATGTTTTAGGTCTGGACTTATTATGGGTTGTTGATGATTCTCGGAAGTGTGGAAAAACACCTGTTGTTAAGGCTCTACTTTCAGCTAAAGATTGTGGTGAATTTCATGGCATTTCTTTTGGTAATGACGTTTCATTATCTAATGTTCTATTTGTGGATGATATTGTAATGGTCTCTGATGGTTCTAATCATTGATTATCAACCTTGTATGAGGTCTTGCTAATTTTCTGTAAGGAATCTGGGATGCTGATAAATGAAGATAAATCCTCTATATTGCACTCTAATTTGGATGATTTTGAGTTAATTTCGTTACAGAATATTTTCTCTTTCTATATTTCTAAACTTGAGGTTGGTTTGAAGTATCTTGGTTTTCATCTCAAACCATGCAGATACTTATTGAAGGATTGGAAATGGATGGTAGCTAAGGTGGAAAAAAGAATTAAGAACTGGAGTTTTCGATGGCTCTCTAAGGGTGGTAAGCTTACTCTAGTCAAATCTGTCCTAGAGGCTATTCCGGTCTTTTGGATGCATTTCTGGATTCCTTTGGGCATTATTGAAAATATTAGAAAATTATGCTTCAAATTTTTATGGTCTAGGAACAATGACTTTTATGGACCTCTTGGAAAGCTTTCGCTTGCCCAAAGTTTTTTGTGGGGTGGGGGTTGAATATTCCTGCTGTTTTTGCAAAATCTCTTGCTGCTAAGAGTGCATGGAACCTTATCCATGGTTAAGGTCTTTGGGTGAAGATAGACATTCAGAAATATGTCCATCCTTTATCTTTACTGTACTGGTTCAGAGTCTCTATTAAATAGAAAAGATGTATTTGTATTTGTTGAAAAGTTGTCTTATGTCCTTTGATCTTATTGGTAACTATATTGGTTGGAAGGTTGGGAATGGTGTAGATGTTAGACTTGGCTTGGATCCATGGGTTGGATGTAAATGGAGACACCTTTTACCATCCTTTTTGACGGATAAACTTCACTCTTTAGGAATTTATTTTCTTAAAGATATTGGATGTCCTGGTGTGTCTTTGTTGATGGAGCAGGGTTGGCTCTCTGCTGATTTGATTGGTTTAGTGGATCAGCAAGAGGTTACTTGTTGGAATGGTTATCTGGCTATTCTTAAAGCTAGTCATGTCAAGATATCAAATGATGATGATATACTGATATGGAATCAATCAAAATCTGGGAAGTATTCTCCTAAAGTTGGTTATCTTCAGATGGTTTTGGATAGAAATGACGTGGAAGTTTCTTGGTGGTGGAAGGTCCTATGGAAGTTTATATGTCCTCTTAAGGAAAAAATATTTTGCTGGTTTTTATTATCCGATAAGGCTTTAACTTGGGATGTCATTTGTAGGAAGGGCAGGGAAGGACTTGGGAGATGCTACTTGTGCAAGATGGATTCAGAGACTAACTTTCATTTGGGTGTGGATTGTTCTTTTTCCAAAAGTGTATGGTTTCAACTCGAGTCCAAGTTAAAGCTAAAAAATTTATGGAATGGAAACTCACTGATCTCTTTTCTTAAGACTTGGTGTCTTAATGGGGATGTGAAACACATTAGGTCTTTACCTATGATTGTATTATGGTTCATTTGGAAGGAAAGAAATAAGAGTTTTTTTGATGATTTAATTCTAATGCCTTCTTAGGTTTCTTCTCTCTGTTTGGGCCTCTTGAGTTCTTTTCCTCAAGATAAAATTGTGGTTAGAATCAGATATGTTGTAAAGGAAGTGATTGGTAAATCTCTTCCTTGGGAATATTTTGATAGTTCAACAGGAGGTGATCCAAAAAATTGTGGAGCAGGTGGATTGCTTTTCATATCTGATTATCATTTTTTTCACCTACAAAGCAGGTTTGGGTTATGGGACTAACAATTTTGTAGAGCTTCTTGGATTAAAGTTACTTCTTACTTTGGATTTGGATAAACATCTTTATAAGTTGCAGATTTTTGGTGACTCTCAGCTGGTTATCAATTGGGCAACTGGTAAGTACAAAATTCAGAATATTCACTTGCACAAATTCTTCAAGAAGTCATCAGATTTTATGATATGTTTGAGTTTGTGGATTTTAAGCATATATTTCGAGAAAGAAACTCTCTTGCAGATGTTTTAGAAAAAGATGGAGCTAATGTTTTGGTTGGGTCTTGGAAGATTACTGAACACCGGGCAGCTGATTCCTTTGAAACTGTTCTATTTTTTTAGCACCTTTGGTGAAGACCTAGACCTTTGTTTTGAACAGTTGGTTAATTTGTATGCATTTTTGAGAGGGTGACTTAAATATGGGCTTAGTGGTGGAGTTTTTTGGGTGCATATTTTGAGAATTTGGTCTATATTTGCAGTTTTTGGATCCATATATGATATGAGAAGTTTGATGTATGGACTTGGTTTTTTTGAAAACTTTGTTTACAATTTTAGGACAATCGTGTTTGGACTGTTATTTTTTACGTGTTTGGGTTGTATGATGCCCTGGTGATGTAAATCTTTGACATTTTGTAAGAATTTTTGTAAGAATTTTGATAGTGATATATATTGAGCCATCTGAAGAATGTAATTATGTTTATACAAATAAAATGACGATCTTCTATTTGTGGATGATATTGTAATGGTCTTTGATGGTTCTGATCAGTCATTATCAACCTTATATGAGGTATTGCTAATTTTCTGTAAGGCATCTAGGATGCTGATAAATGAAGATAAATCCTCTATATTGCATTCTGGTTTGGGTGATTCTGAGTTAATTTCTTTACATAATATTTTCTCTTTCTCTGTTGCTAAACTTGAGGTTGGTTTGAAGTATCTTGGTTTTCATCTCAAACCATGCATATACTTGTTGAAGGATTGGGTCTGGATGGTAGCTAAGGTGGAAAAAAGAATTAAGAACTAGAGTTTTTGATGGATTTCTAAGGGTGGTAAGCTTACTCTCGTCAAATCTGTCTTAGAGGCTATTCTTGTCTTTTGGATGCATTTCTGGATTCCTTTAGGCATTATTGAAAAGATTAGAAAGTTATGCTTCAAATTTTTATGGTCTGGTGTCACATCGCCGGTTTTGACCCCGTTACATTAGATGTATATACTGTAATGATCATGGTGTGGAGCTAAAGGCCAAGGCCCCGCCATTGATCAGTTATGCTATGTTCTGGATTTAGACTTGTCGCCGATGGTACATCAGGGCATGCGGCATATATTATGTTTATCATCATGTAAATATGCATCTATAATTAATTAAATGAACCCGACCAGCTATGATCACAACAATTAAAATGAGAAAGGGGCATGATTTTCACAAGGATAAGGGTGGGGGGGGATTGTCAAACGTTGAGCTATGAGGGAAAACCCATGTGTCATCTTCCCTTGTTTTATTCCCAACCACTTTCATTAAGAATGGCTGCTGGTGGTTGAGGCAGTTATGGTCTTTGGGAGTGGGGTGGCAGGACTGTCAGTCCTCACCCACATGCACACTCCACCACGGCTGACTTCACAATGGAAGAAAAACCACTGCGATCACTCACACAGACATTCATTCTCTCCACGATAGTGCTGAAGCTCTCACGCACTTCAGATCTGCATTCTCCATTGTTGTTCATCCACGCGCTATTCATCTTCGCGTAGGACCGATGTACGTCCATGTGCCTTGCACGCAGAAATTTTTCTAGCTTTCGGATTGATGCAGCGAGTTGAGGGACGTGCTCTTTCATCCACGAATTGCTGTGAAGGGCCATTCACGTTTTCGGCTGTCTCACAGACTGGTATGGTCTTGTAATTGTTTCCTGCCATTTTAATGTTGAAATTGGGACCGTTGTTCTTCCCATGAGTCATGGTTGCCGCCGTTCTCCTCAAGATTTGTTGTGTGGCTGTGGTCTCCCTCATGCTGTGATTGTTGTGGTCTTATTTACATTTGGGGTCTGGTGCGAGTTGCTCTCACGCACAGACTGTTTGGGGTCGTTTTCCCATATTGTGAGTTGTGCTCACTGATTTCATTTCGGGACTGTTGTTCTTCCCCCATGTTCACTAATACGTTTGGGACTGTGTAATTTGCTTGGAAGTCATTTTCCCTGTTAAGCTGTAATTGTTCATTTGATTGCATGTGTGCAATGGTTGGTCTTCGGACTGCGTTGGGAGCAGGTTTGGGGGCTTAGTTTTGCTTGACAAACCTGGTGGTTGGAAACCACACAAACAGAGCTAAAGGGCTGGCTTTCTTCTCCACAACCCCTGAATAGCACTGGAAGGGAATGCAGGGCCTGAGGGACTATGTAGCAGAGAAGGGACTGATTCCTTGTGTTGGGTGTGTGTAGGTGTCTTAGATGTCAGGCTAGTTCTGGTGTAGGTTTTCTTGGCTCTGTAATGAGCTCACCAGCTTAGCATTGAGCCTTTCCCCAACTCCTTGATGACCTGATAAACCCAACTATGTTGGCTTGGCTGTGTTTTGTATACCCTTGGCTATGTGTAAGCCTGCTAATTCCCTTATTCCTTGGAGAATCATGCCCAGCTCGGGGGTGGCAGCCCTGCTGAGAGATTAAGGAGCACGCTGGCCTATGGTTGGGTGGAATGTTGCAGTGACATAGCTGGTTGTGGAACGAGTTCATCATAAGATAAGTGATCTTGTCAATTTTACCTCTGCAACCATATTTTTCTGTTAATGAAAATCATGAACATGTTAAAGGAATGCTTGTGTGAATGCATGTTGATTCCGCTATGCTTGATAAATTAACTATAGCTGTGTATGATAAACGATGGCATTTGTGCATGTTTTACTTCAATGCATTTTCTTTTAGCATTCTGTTTCAGCAGTTTTATGCATGTACATGTTCATGGGGGTGCTTAGCCCGCATGGTTAACGCCATGGTGATCATGTCCTCTTCGCCGGTCGGAGGCATGGGGACGTGACAGTATGGTATCAGAGCTCATGTTGCAGCATGGGCCTGCATGATCCATGAAGGATGTAGTGACAGAGGTAGGACCTCATTCTGCTCAGCAGAAATCAGACTGGAAAATTCAAAGAAATGGTCTAAGTGTTGAACAGTCAGGCCACTAGCGGAAAGACTTCCGCTGTAGCGGAAGAGATAGTGGGAAGGACATCCGCTGTAGCGGAAGGAATTAGTGTTTGGTGTGCCGCCATTGCGGAAGCCAAAGGCACTAGCCTTCCGAAGTGCAAAGACCGCCGACGCCCGAAGTTGAAATTTCTTTAAGAAAAGAGCGGCCAATCGGAAGAGAAAATGGTTGGTGCGCCGTTGTTGAAGCCAAAGGCACTAGCCGGCCGATGAGAAAGATAGCCGATGCCGCAGAAAATTTTAAAATTGTTCCAAGTAAACAGCTGCCAGTCGGAAGAGAAAGTGGTTTGTGCGCCGCTGTTGCGGAAGCCAAAGTCACTAGACTTCCGATGTGGAAAGACCGCTGACGTCGGAAGTTGAAAATTTTCTAAGTAAATGGCCGTCGATCGGAAGAAATTAGTGTTTGGTGTGCCGTCATTGCGGAAGCCAAAGGAACTAGCTGGCCGATGAGAAGGACCGACGTTGAGGAAGCGAAAGCACTAAGTCTTCCAACGAGAAAGACTGTCGACGCAGATCGAAAGAGGAAAGTGGTTCGTGTGCCGCCGTTGCGGAAGAGAAAGCACTAAGTCTTCCGACGAGAGAGACCGCCGAAACGTCGGAACATTTAGTGGTTCCGAGACCCGATTCTGCGGAAGAATTAGAGGAATTGGGAGCCGATTCTGCGGAAGAATTAGAAGAATTGGGAGCCGATTCGGCGGGAGATATAGTGGAAATGAGATCCGATTCCATAGTTGAAATGGGATCTGATTTTTTTTACAAGAGAAAATGTTGAGTTTCAGTGGGATTTCTTAATAGATTTTGACTGTTTTTCAGTGGGATTTTTAGCTGTTTTACAGTGAATTTTCAGGGTTGAAAAAGAGAAATTGGCAGAGATCTTGTGTGCAATATTGCGCGAAAACCAATGATTTACAAAAAAAAATAAAAAAATGAGGGTGCTGCCCTCGACCTGCCCTGCAGTGGCGAAGCCACAAGGGGGCAAGCCCCCTTGACCCCCGTCGTTCCCCTGAGACATATGTTCTTTGAGGAAGAAAATTCTGTGTGTTTGGGCAAATTGTAATTTTATATTATTCCAAGAGAAGGTAAGTAATGCTGGTTTATATCAATGTTATGTATCTAACAGTTGTGTTACTAACACGTTTACAGAATCATAGTCACCTTCCAGGAAAGTATTCCAGGTAGTACAGTTGGACAAGTAAAGTGGTGGTTCAGTTATTAGAACCCATGATGGATATGATGCTCAAGATTCTTATGAGGATGCGCCATATGCCATGGGAGAAAATGTCCATAATAGAAATGATGACATTGAGTCTAATGGAAGGAGATTCCAAGAGACACCGCCAGATGTTGCAGCTACCATGAGAAGCCTGATCAAAGCCCAGGAAGAGCAGCATTAGTTGAATGCTGCTATGTTGCAGAGTTTGACAGACTTACAAAGAAAGATAGACTCTGGACGAGGTACAGCAAGACCAAAAGGCAGTAAGAGCAGTTCTAGGAGAAGGAGAAGGACTTCTAGTGGATCATTCGATTCCGAAGAATCCAGCGGGGATTCAAGCTCTTCTTCTCATAAAAGGAAAAGAAAGAGACACCATAGGGATCGCTCTCGAGATGAATTTAAAAAGACAAAACCTCCTACATTTGATGGTGAGGTAAAGACTAGACAAGAAGCTGAGGCTTGGCTTCTTGGGATAAAGAAGTACTTTCAAGTGCATGATTATTCAGGAAACATGAAGGCAAGAGTTTCCATATTCAATCTGAATGGAAGAGCATCCATTTGGTGGGAACACTTCAAGCAAGTAAAGAGGATCAGTGAAAGGAGGCTGAAGTGGAAACAGTTCAAGAAATACTTCAAGCAAAAGTATATTTCTGACAGGTATTATGATGACAAGATTAAGGAGTTCCATGAGCTGAGATTGGGACAGCAGACCATGGAAGAATATGCAAATAAGTTCTTGGAGCTGTTGAGGTATGTCTGATACATCAGAGATGAAAAAGGGAAGGTCCAGCGTTTTCTGAGTGGATTACCTCAGTCTTACAAAGATAGAATTGAGTTTTATGAACCTAGAACTCTTGAAGAAGCAATAAGAAAAGCTAAGTATTGTTATGAGCAAAGCAAAGGTAAACCTGATTACCACAAGGCATGGAAGGACAAGAAGAACGAGAAGTTTGGCCAAAGAAAGAAAGGTTTTAAACCTTCTAATTTCAGGAATCAGCAGAAGCAGCCATCTCAAGCTACGAGTAAGCCAGTTGGAGTGGCAGGAGAAAATCCTAAGGATCCACAACAGAATAGAGGACCACTCCAATGTTGGAAATGTGGAGGACCCCACATGCGCAGGAATTGCCCACTCGAGAATGAGAGTGCCAGGCCAGCTTATAACGTTCAAGAAGCAGAAACAGTGGGTCAAGTAGCAAGGGTAGTACCCAGGATTTATGCAGCACTGGAGGACCGCCAAGCAGATCACCAGTCAACTGTGGTTGAAGTAGTAGGTAAGATTGCTGAGCAATCTGTTTCTATTTTGATTGACCCTGGTTCTACGCACAGTTACATTACTCCTAGAGTAGTGGAGAATTGTGCCTTTAAGAAAGTAAAGCACAGGAAGTCTTGGTTAGTTCAGCTAGCCACTGGAACTAAGAGAAAGGTCAGTGAAGTGGTAGAGAAATGTCCATTAGTCATGAATGGATTGGTCACGTATGTAGATCTGAATGTTCTATCGCTTGGTTCCTATGATGTTCTCATTGGAATGGATTGGTTAGAAGCTCACAAAGTGAAGCTTGACTGCTACAATAAGACTTTTGAATGCATGGATGAAGAAGGGAACCTAGTAGTTGTGAAAGGTATTCCAAAGGTAATTTCAATGAGGCAGGTTTCAGCAATGCAGTTAAAGAAGTTTTGTAGGAAGGGTTGCCAGTTGTATGCAGCTCAGATTTTGGAGGAAACGCGAGATGAAACTCCTAGGTTGAAGGACTATCAAGTGTTATAGGAATTCAGGGATGTGTTTCCTGATGAGATTCCAGGGCTTCCTCCAAAGAGGGACATTGACTTCACAATTGAACTCGTGCCAGGAGCAGCACCAGTGTCCAAGGCACCCTACAGGATGAGTACTCCGGAGATGTTAGAATTGAAGATGCAACTGCAAGAGTTGTTGGAAAAGAAGTATATCCGCCCGAGTGTGTCTCCTTGGGGAGCACTAGTTCTATTTGTAAAGAAGAAAGATGGTACACTCAGATTGTGTATTGACTACAGACAGTTGAACAAGGTTACGGTGAAGAATAAATATCCTTTGCCTAGGATTGATGACCTCTTTGATCAAATGAGAGGAGCAAAGGTATTTTCTAAGATTGACTTGAGGTTTGGTTACCATCAGGTGAGAATCAAGGATAAAGACATTCATAAGACCGCCTTCAGGACAAGGTATGGGCATTATGAGTTTGTAGTGGTACCATTTGGTCTCAAGAATGCGCCAGCTACATTTATGTGCCTTATGAATAGTGTCTTCAGCAGGTATTTGGACAAGTTTGTTCTTGTCTTCCTTGATGACATTCTTGTTTATTCTAAGAATGAGGAAGAGCATGAAGAGCATTTGAGATTGACATTGAATTTGCTCAGGGAGCACTAGTTGTATGCAAAACTGAGCAAGTGTGACTTCTATAGAGATAGAATTCAGTATTTGGGTCACATTATCTCAAAGGAGGGTATATCTATGGACCCTGAAAAGATAGAAGCCATTGTGAATTGGCCTACTCCAAGAAATGTGACAGATGTGAGATCTTTCATGGGACTTGCAGGATACTATAGGAGATTCATTAAGGGATTCTCCAAAGTTGCACATGTCATCACTTCTTTGCAAAAGAAGGGGATGAAGTTTGAATGGACATCGAGGTGTGAAGAAAGCTTCCAGCAGTTGAAGAGTCTTCTCACCAGTGCACCAGTATTGAAGGTTGCAGATCCAGAGAAAGATTTTGTGGTGTGTACCGATGCATGCGGACAAGGGCTTGGAGGAGTCCTTATGCAGGACAACCATGTGATATGTTATGAGTTAAGAAAGCTGAAGGAGCATGAGAAGAACTATGCCACTCATGACCTAGAGCTTGCAGCCATAGTACATGCTCTCAAGATGTGGAGGCATTACTTGATGGGTAGGAGATTTGAGCTCAGGACAGACCATTGTGGTCTGAAGTATCTATTTGATCAGCCTACTCTAAATGCTAGGCAAGCAAGATGGCTGGATTTTTTGTGTGAATTTGATTTTGAAATCAAGCACATAAAGGGAAAAGAAAATAAGGTAGCTGATGCACTCAGCAGGAAGGTACAGGAAATGCATGTGGCATCTCTTAGTATTTGCCAATCATATTTGAGGCATCAAATTGTTGATCATGTTGTTGGAGATGAACTGTATGAGCAGGTAAAAGACAAGTTGCAGCAGCAAAGTCTTGAGAAGAGGTATGAAGGATATAAATTGAAAGAAGACAGACTTCTCACTTATAAAGATAGAATTTATGTTCCAGATGTAGCAGATTTGAGGAGAGTTGTTATGGATGAAATCCATCAATCTCCATATTTTGGTC
>LPNX010829491.1:8943-41913 GCA_001517045.1 Pseudotsuga menziesii | reverse complement strand
TATATATATATATATATATACATCAGCCTCCATATTACCTTCATAATCATAATAGAAAGGATATGAATGGAGTGGGAAAGAGATTTCAGAAGACAAGTCAGAAACTAGTGAAAAATGACTAGTATTTGGAGGAAACTTTGGTGAGTTGTTTGGGGTTTATTCCAAGGAAGTGTTAGGATTATTATTAATCATCCCTTTGTCTCTTTTGACCACATAAATTCTATTAGATTATTTTTCCTAACTTAGGGGAACTTCCTTACTGCACTAGAGTGTGGGGAACACACATAGAGGTTATCTTCAACTTACTGCATGTGCATGCATGAGCTGATGTGCCTCTGAGACCAATTCATAAATTTTAGGAGCCACTTTGAGTGCCACCAGAAGCCTCCATTAGTTGGTTGCGGTAGGTAGGTAGTTATGCTAATTCAATCTCCAGTTACATTCAGTTAGATGTCTTTCATTTCAGTTAGCACCAGTTTTGCATGGTTGGATGAGGGTAGGCATCTTTTCTCACCTACTTCATCATTTTAACTGGTTTTAACTGATTATTAATTGAATTAGACATGTGGAGTTAGACTAGTTTCTCCCATGCAGTGATTTAGACACTCTAAGTTAACCATTTAGTCATGTTTAGTTGGTAGATTCAAATCTTATCCACATGATTAGAATTCTATTTATTGTAACACCATTGTATTACTGAATATAGAAAATAGAAGGTTTATAATATTGGTCTTCATTAATTCTTCTCAATCTTTTCTTGTGCAACCTATGTGAATACTGTTTTTGGCCCAAGATTGGCCTGCCAGAATCTAATATGGTATCAGAGCATGGTTAGGATAAACAAAAATTGTTTTTCTAGTTTTGTGCAGGTATTCAGTTCTCTCACCAGTAGCACAGTAGCAGAGCCTAGATCTATCGAAGATATTAACCTTGAATTCATTCAATTATTATGAATGGAAAGCCAAGATTGAGATACCATTATGCAACAAAGGTGTCTACAGAGTTACTATGGCCTTATAAATCAAGCCTAATGCAATTGCTCAGAAAGCGAGGTGGCATAACATTAAGGATGAAGCTTATGGCTTGCTATGACTCTCTGTCTCTCCAAAAATTCTTTTCTATCTTGATGGCTTGACAGGACCTAATGAAGTGTGGATCAAACTTGAATCCCTCTTTGGAAAGCAAGATGATCTTAGAGGAAATCAATTGGAGAATGAGTTGATTTCATCGAGACCAAGTGAATTCGAAACCATTGAGGAATTCATCACCAAGTTTAAGTCACTAGTAATTTTTCTCAAGCAATGTGGGATTAAGAAGGAATAATATAAGTTAATCCTCTCCATTCTATCAAAGATGGGTCCAAGATACTCAGTTTTTGTGTCAACATTCTATGATACTAAGCTTGTAGTTCGAAATTGGAGGATGCCATCCTTGGATGCATTCATAGATTCTCTCACACAAGAAAAGATCAAGCTGATTCAAATGGGGACTATCGAAACCTCAAAGGATCAAGCACTTGTTGCTCTTGGAAGAAACAATCTCAAGTCCAAAGGAAAGCTAAAAGTGAAGGAGAAAAAGACAAAGTCAGACTTCGAAGATGAAGGTTCTAAGTTCTAACTCTACTGAAGAAGGCTCAAATTTCAAGAAGAAGGGAAACAAGAAAGGAAGATTATAGTGTACCTATTGAAACAAATCTTCTCACAATGAAAACTCTTTCTTTAAAAACAAAATGGACATCATGACTTAGTTGCTTGAAAGAAACAACATTGATGTGCCAGATTTTGCAAGAAGGGAAAAATCTGTTGATCCCTAGGGGCACTGTTGTAGGCCTATATTTAGGGATGATTTTGAAATTTGGAAACTTGTATATGATGGTAGAGACCTATTAGGACCTATTAGGAGCAGGTTTTAGGGTCATTTTCCCTTAAATTTGGAAGACTTGGAAACCTCCTTAAAAAGCTAGGAAAAATCACTTTGAGTAGTATATTTTTTAGCATTGTTCAAGTTTTATTTAAAAGAATGCTTAGATCTGAAAGTTTATGACATGTTTACCATTTAGGTCCTTTATTTCATTCTTTAACGTATGAAAATTTGTCTAATTTTCTCCTTTTAATCATATATTTGCATGAGGAAATTGTTAAATTTTTTGAAGAACATGACGCATTGTTTCAATTTATGAACTTTTAGACCATGAATTTTGAAGTCACATGAACTTGTTGACCTACCACACAACTTGGAATCACAACTAAGACACATTTAAGACCATAATTTAAATCAAATTCACATAAATTCTAAAAATATGGACCTATCACTCAAGATTAGTTCAAACACAATGAGAGGATCTTTTTCTTTATTTTCAAACTTCTTGTTATAAGTTGTGTTTGAGCCCTATGTTTCCTATTCATTCACTCCTTTGGGCAATATTGTGAAAGAGAAATAGGGATCTAAAGTGTAATAGTCTAGGATTATTTTTGAGCAAAATATCGAGCCCTGTGTATCCTCTTCACTTGTGCCTTCAGGTGGTCCTGTGAACGAGAAACATGGATCTCAGGTGTAATGGGAATCTTTTGAAGTTTTGAAGCATATTGTCAAGCCACAAGTATCCTATTCACTTGCACTTTCGGGAAGTCCTGTGAAAGAGAAAGTGGATCTCAAGTGAAAAAGGTTGTTAATTTTATAATTTCGAAAGATATATAGAATTTTGCATTGATTTTCAAACCATCAATTTGGAAATTCAACATTAAAAAAGAAAACATAATGCAATTCAAAAATCAAAATTGAATCACAATCCTACATTTAAACATTAGTTTAAGAGACTTATTAAAAATAGAAAAAACATTGAACATTCAAACATTTTTTGTTTCCAATTAGTGATAGTTGAATCAAATTGAACACATCTTATGTTTGAAGCCAACCTCTTGAACCCTTGCTAAAAAAATGAAAACTTCTTTTTTCAAATTTGTAAAAGTGATTCTATTTTGCAATATGCATGTTTGAAGGATCTCAAAGAACCTCTCACTCTTCCATAGTATAGAAGTTCATTGAAATAAAGGAAAGAGTAGTGATCATTGTGCATTTGATTGGTTCATCATTTTGAGTCACAAACACCACCAGTTTCACCATCATTCCTCGAAACTAAGCGAAATACCCTAAAATTAACGCTTCATCTAAAATCTATCAAGATTCTTTTTGATATCACCAACATTTATTAGGATAGGGCCTTGGGATAATATTGGAGAGTTAACACTCCAAGGCCACAAAACTTTGAAACTAGTATTGATTAAAGAGAGTCAAATCCATTAGTAGCAAAGAGTGCATGCTAGGAAAGTGATTCTAACACATGCGTTAAGCACGAGGTCAATCTAAATTAGTAAGGGTGGTACCCCCCTCTTGCTTATTTGGTGGGATATGAGCACAGTACAGTATTTCAGTTAAATGACAAGTCCTTGGGGTGACATCACTTTATCGAGATATCTAGTCTATGTGAGTTATCCTAGATGGATGACCGTCCTACCCAGCCATCGATTGTGAAGTGGTAACCATAATTTATTTTCCTAAGGCATCAGACAGGTTGTTGTGAGTGGGCGACACTTGCAATACCTAAGAAAGACACAAGGTTGTTTCAGATCCTTGGGACGATGAGTAGCCAAGAGCTAACACTTGCACCCTTGGTGATTGAAGAACAATGTAATTGTTTCTCATAACTTCACTATTTAGTAATTTTTGAGGCATGATGTACCTCAGAAGCCACTAGTTTTGGAAGGCCCTCTAAATCCATCTTTTCACTGAACTCTGGTTATTTGGAAAGAAGTTTGCTTGTTGATTGTCTTAGGACATTTTTTGATATGTGGACACTTTGATTTTTGTTGAGTCTAGATTCCTTTAGTATTGTTTGGATGTATTTTGATATACTATAATAAACAAATCCTTTTATTAAAATTTAGAGTACTTAATCTCCTGATTCACCTATCAGTGTGGCAGTAAGGAAAGTTACCCAAGTTTGAAGGCTGCAATAAATTGTGGAGGAATATACATGAACTACATATTTGTGACTTTGAAACTAAACTACTTATAAACCCAATCAAGTGTTACTAGAGAAGAACAATGTCGAATCAATTCTAAAATTTTGTCACATCATGGACAAAACATAGATATAATTGATGATCTTACTTTAGTTGAGATTGAAAAAATAGAATATCACACATTTGCTCACGTAAATCCACCCGTGGCACATCCTTTAAAATCAATCATACTTATAGAAAGTGAGTCACTGGTTAGTCTTTTTGAAATTTGGAATAATATGAAAAACATTGCACTTGACCCTTTGGATTCATCAGGAATTGAAGGGACCATATCAATGCAGCCTCAAATGGTTGTGAGAGGTTATCAAAATCCTCTTGGACCACACAATAGTTGTCTAGGTTCTACTTCTGGGGGCAACCCTTTACCATGGAATGTTAATATTCCTTGTGGAGATAATGCATCCTGGAACACAAATGCCAATTGGAATTATCCTTCACCGATGGGAGGAAATGCCCCAGAGCGTAATCCTCTGATTTATACTAGCACAATGTCGAGGGGCATTCCACCTATAAACTCCATTCCACAATGTAGTGGTCAATCTTTAGGAAGCAATCAATCTTTCTGGATCCAACCTCCGTAAGGGGGAAATTTATCATGGAGTGCTAATATTCCTGGAAGACATAATGGATCCTCGAATATAAATGCCAATTGGAATTATCCTTCACCGATGGGAGGAAATTCCCCTAAGGGTTATCCTATGATTTATCCTAGCACAATTCCTATGGGAAATCCACCTATCAGCCCCATTCCACAATGGAGTGGTTAGGTTTTAGAAAGTAACCAATATTTTTGGATCCAACCTCCACAAGGAGGAAACATATCTTGGAATTCCAATCAAAACCAAGGACAAAATCAATGGAATGGTCAGGTTCTAGTAAGTAACTAATATTCTTGGGAACCAACTCCATCAAGAGGAAATCCACCCAGTGGTCAGGTTTTAGGAAGTAACAAATCTTCTTGGGCTCTAAATCCATTAAGATACAATCCACCCATTGATCATGTTCCGAGAAGTACCCAATATTCTTGGGGAAACCTTTGCAAGTGGGAAACCCATCTTGGAATGCTAATCAAATCCAAGGACCACCACAATGGAGTGGTCGGATTCTAGGAAATAACCAATCTCACTGGAGTCTAAACCCACAAGGGGAGAATCCACACATTTATCAATGGTGTGGTCAGATTCCAGGAAATATCCAATCTCCTTGGAGTTTAACCCACAAGGGGGAAATAAACCCATGAACCCCATTCCACAATGGAGTGGTGAGGTTCTAGAAAGTAACCAATATTTTTGGAAATGGTATGAAAAACTTACATTTGATCCAACTAGGACACCACATGGACCTCATGCCAATGGTATGATGGGTTCCATCAACAACCTTGAGCAGATTACCCAGCAAATGGGAAAAATGTCTTTTCAAACTTTGCAACCTATATTTGGCTAGGATATGCAACAATATGCTAAGCCTTCCATAGCTTCTGAACCCTCATAGTTCAATCCATGGGCCGTAGGGTAAAGAATAATAAGTACATACGTAAGAACAATGTCAATCTTTCCCAAAATTATGAAAATCCCATAGTTCAATCCATGGAACTTAGAGGAAATAAGAAGAAATACAAGAGTAATCGGAATGCTAACTTTAGGAAAAGAGATGCACTGAATCCATCTAAAGACAATGGGAAACAACAATCTATTGTATTGATGCAACCTTTTCTGTAGCACCATCATCAAATGGTTTCTACAACGTTGGTACCTCCATCAGGAGGAAACCAGTCAAAATCCTCGTAAGAGGGAAATGATCCCGATACCAATGTCTTCATGTGTGATCATGAGGATAACATTAAAATGATATATCATTCTTATGATGTCCCTATTAGTGCATTGTATCAATCAGAATCACATCCAAGTGGCTCTCTCACCATTGAGAAACCAATCATACACATAGTACCACACCCCCCAAAGGTGATCTACGTAGAACAATGCATAATCCTAACACACGAGCTGCTCATAGCGAAAAATGTTGTTGAGGAAAAATATCAAGAACCATGTTCCATGTCTGCCATGGAGGTATTTTAATATTGTCCTGCATAAAGAGAGGAACCTATTGTCTTCAACTAGAGATGTTGATCCACCTGATGCGACTTTGATCACATTTGACTTAGACCAATCAAACTGTAGGATTCCTTCCAAATTTTCTTTTTAGATTAGGTTACTCATGGAAAGAATATTTTTCAAACCATAGTCGATAAAGGGGACTCAAGTTGTGTCATTCCATTTAAATGTTGGCAAGAATTTGGATCACCCACCTTAGTTCAATCCCATATTGTGTTAAAAGCATTTGATGGACATTCGTTCTCTCCTTACGAACTCATTGTAGCCTACTCTATTGAATGGGGTGGAAAAACAGTCATAGTGGATGTTGAGGTAGTAGATGTGCCTATAGACTACAATTTTCTATTAGGATGTAATTGGTTACATGCGATGATGGATATAATGTCTTTAGAGTCCCGAGTGTTTTGGCTCCCTCATTGGGAGAATATTGTCATGATAGACCAATTAGATTGTTGCATGCTTGAAACTTCTATCCAATCGAATGTTCCTTTCATTAGGGATGCTCTAAAGGAGGTTCAAGACATTATGGTAGGGTCATTCAAAAATGATTCCCTCATGGGAAACTTTATGATCTTGCAACCCTTATATGTTGCAGAAGTGTCATACCAAGCTATTGAAATGGCTTTAGCATATTTGGATCAAAATATCCCCTTAATGGAGGAATACGATCTAGTTACTTGGCTCATTTTTGCTATGAGATCTCCCAGCTCACTTGATTTCTTGGACAATAAATTTTCATCAGATGAAACTATCCTTGAATTCATAAACATTTGGTTGTACCCACCTAAGGTCATATTTCGTGGGGCCACTGGGAGCACATTTGGTTTAAATATACCCAAGTATAGGAGCATCCTTTGTATGTTCCTCGATCTGATTAGGTATATTTGTAATCATGTATATAGTTTTGGGCTATCCCTCTATGAAGATGCATTTGAAACTTTTGCAACCCAAACTTTCCATAGGGTCGAATGTGTTGTAAATAGGTGGGTCAACCCATCATAGCTATATTTTCCACAATTCCGACAGAAGATCCTACTGAACATGGGACACCATAGTCAACACCCCATTTCCATTTTGGTGCCCATGTTAAGTTATTCTCATAGTCTTGGGAGCCCAATTAGTCCCATCATGACCTAGAGTTCGAAACTGCATACTTCTCTTCCATACCATTCTGACCATTTCCTGATGGGCTCCCTGTTTTGTGTTAGTTTACATAAGCATGAGTTAAAATATTCACATGAACATTTGTGCGTACTAATTCGGTGCTTATTGTTGATGTTGTGTATATTCCTTTGCAGTCACTTTTTTCTCAAAATTCCTATAAACCATTGCTTCTGTTTAAGTTGACCTATACATGTGAGAACTATTTGATCGAGGTAGTTGATGGACCATGATTCATTATGATTTATGATTTTGTTTTTTTTCCACAAGAAGTAGCATGAAGTAAACCACATTGCCCCTTTCCTACTTGTTCATCGCACCAAATTGGATAACTGCAGTTACTTGGTTCTATTTCACCATTCATCAACACATAATCCTGCTTCAGATAGCCAATTTATGGTGGGAAAATCCATAAGAGTGTGCACAACTAGCTCAAACCTTGTTTTCAATATGTATATTTTCCTTGGCCTGACCCATGCTCTTGAAAAACAAATTACGCCCATGCAACACTCGTTCCCTCCATTGTACCATAGCATTCTTTATTTTTTTCAAGCTAATAAATTTAAAAAGTACTAAAAATAAAAAAACACAAAAATAAAAAAAGGAAGATTACTGAATCTATTCATAATTCATCATGGAGAAAATGGTAACAGTCAGCCCTTGTCTCCCTTGAACATGAAACATATCCTTGCATCAGTTATAAGTACACCATTTACGTTTGAATTAGGAACTTGTACCAGTAATTTCAACATATCTCCATCGATAGGTTATCCTTCTTGTCATCTATGGAGCTTTTGTTAATTCATCTGAAATTGGTGAATTTCACAATGGTTGGTTACTCGAGTCTTACGTTTCCAAGCGTCACTGTGGGTTGTGTTATGTGTTCAAGGGAAGTCAAACCAATGTCGGCCATTCCTCAAATATTCCTGACCAATAATGTCAGCCTTCCTTGTGTCAATATACAGTGTTGGATCTCACAGATCTACCAAATTATATCCCCCTATTGACCTCACTTTCATGTCATTTGAGGTGGGATGCATCAATTCTTTCCTTCTGAAGGATATGTTCCTATCGACACCAAATCATCATCTAGGAAGTAGACCTAGGAACCCTAGTGAGTACCTTGGATATTGCAGTCATTAATGGAAGTTTTCCTCGCAAATGATAGTGGGTGTACATCAACGAACCCTGATTGTTTTATTATACAAGTGTTTGACATCAAAACATATATTCACACTTGTTAGTTTGTACTCAAGTAACTTGGATTCCATCATCATTATCGTTGGGCCTCCTCTCATCTGTTAACAATATACATCAATGACCGGTAATCCGATGGTGTTTAATTATGCTCAACATCATCTTAGTTATTACCATGATATACAATCGTACTATCATTGGTTTGTTTGAAGACCTTGGGCAAAATAGTTGTATCACTCATTGATGCACTTCCCGGGTTGCACAAGATTAGGCTACCATGTCACAATACCATGAAGACCATGATATTTTGCACTCATCAAATTGCATGTATACATTTTTATAATATTTTCTTTTGAGATGGTTCCACTGCTTATTTTTTGTGGCCATGCTTGTTTAAAGTTGAGAATGGGTATACCTGCCTCAGGAAGATATTATATATTTGGGTTATTTCCTTGTTTGAGTTGCATGTGTTTTTTAACTCCTGTGCTCACGGTCCTACTCCTTGACCATCGTCATTAAAGAGTATCGGTATGAAGGGTATCATAATAAAATAACTATCACTGTATATCGACCCTCAGCATAGATTTGGAACTCAAACATTAGGGGGCATTTGTTAATAACAAAATTAACACCCTTGGGAGTGTTGGTCTGAAAACATATTTCTATTTCACCCGCAACATGAAGATCATATATTTTGAACAATTGAGAGCTTCAATATCTCATTTGACCACTGCTTCCACAAAGGAATAAATGTTTGAAGAGAAGGTGTATCTAAAGATGCCAAGTCCATGACCACTTAAGGGCCAAAACCAAGTTCCTATAACTTACACAGTGGAAAAAAATGGCTAACATGGGTATTAATTGTCCTGGAAATATTGAAATCAAGTTTGATGCCTAAAAACTAGGCAAAGTGGGGTTTTTTACGAAAATAATAAAAAATATTAAAAAATACTAATCCCACATTCATGGTTAAGATATTGAGTGCACAAACCCCAATCCTATAAAAGGAAGGCATATGAGGTGAATTAGAGGAGACAAATTAGAGAGAAAAGGCATGTTGGAGGAATTGAGGGCTAGAAATCACTTTTCTACTACAATTTTTTTGGGCTTCAAAGGCATGGATGGTAGAGGAGTAGGTCTGGGCTATGGAGAAGGAAGATGCTTGCAAGGGCTGTAAGTATTTCTCCAGGTTTATCTATTATGAATCAATTCAATCTTCTTCCCAATTCTTGTTCAATATTTTCCCTTCAAGTTTCATGTTGATGTAGAATTGTTAGGTAATTATATCTAACCCATATTTCTTAAAGATAGTTTGGTAGGATAATAGGAAGGATTTTGTGGTGAGATTTGCAGGTGTGAAGGAGATTCAAGGAGCTGTAAGGACAAACATCAAGGGACTCCATCAAACAACAAGGCTATAAATAGGTACTCTCCTCTCTTCCTCCCCTTCTCAAACTCCATGAAAGAAGGTTTCAAATATTAGGATTATTGTGATAATTGATTTGTTTTCTATCAATTCGGCTTGACGCACCCCATAGAAATAGCAGAGTGGGATATAGCTTCAATTGTAGAATACTCCACTAGCAGTCGACAAATTCAATTATCTCTATATACCAAAAAGTGCATATTTGTAACTCCGGTTCACCAATAAGAACATCGATTGATGTTGAATGTGTTAATAACAAACGCAATTAAATAAACATTGAACCAAGAAATTGTTTTAAATAGGTTCACATAGGAATCGTGTTGGGACATGTTGTGTGTAAAGAAGACATTAAACTAGACTATGAAAATATTAAATTCATTCTCGTCTTAAAGTCTCCAATCAATCCTAAACAAGTAAGCCTTTTTTCTAGGACATACATGATACTATAGAAAATTTATTTGGCACTACTCTGACATGAAATATACCTTGGAAGAATTATTAAAAGAAAATCAAGAGTACCAATGGACGTGCAATGGACCGATGAATGCACTACACCATTCGACATCTTAAAGAAAAATATATTCGAAGCACCCATACTAAGGTTTCCAAACTGGTCGATCAAATTCCACATACACATCGATGCTTAAAAAATAAAGAGTCGAAAAATCCTAACTGAACCTGGTGATGAAAAAATGGACTATCCAAACACCTACAACAACAGAAAACTAAATAAATATGAAAGGAACTACTCAAAAACTGAAATATAAGCACTAGGTATGGTATTTGCACTCCAAAAGTACTTGCTAACCCATTCTTGTTCTACACAAACCACCAAGCACCAAAATATTTGGTAAATAAACCTTTACATCACGGGAAAATTTGCTGATGGTTGCTATTATTCCAGGAATTTGAATTCGAAGTCACAGTAAGACCAAGAAAAACAAATGTTGGACCTAACACTTGTTGAGAATAGACACAGGTGAAGATCCAATTGGAATTCAAGATGAATTACCACATTATCACTTATTTAGAATCGAATTTATGCCATCCAAACTATCATAGATTGCTCAATTTCTGGAAGAAGGGCAAGCTCCATAACGAATGAATGAAAATAAAAAGAAGATCCTATCGATGAAGGTTGCATCTTACACAATAATAAACACATTTCTCTACAATATTGGACTAGATGACGTGTTACGACGACGTGTTCTCGATCACAAAATCCAAGGTATAATCAATGAAGTACATTATGGACCAACATGAGGTCACTTTCAAGCTAGCACAATAGTTAGAAAAATACAAGAGTCAAGATTATGGTGGCTAGCCGTACACAGATATTGTCAAGAATTTGTGAACAAGTGTGACCGATGTCAATGACTTGGTAGACCTTTACCAAGCACAAAAATTTCCCTAATATCAGTAAATCCAAGCTTAACATTTGAAATTTGCGCAATTGATTTCATAGGACCATTTTTGACACCTGGTAGATGATTGTGGGCAAGATATATCATAACCGCAGTCAAATATGTTTTCAACCCTAGAGAGACAGATATAGAATCAGTTTGATCTAGGTAATCAACCCTGTATGTGTTATTCTTGAGTAATAGAAATACTTATTGTTCTATATACCATTACTTGTATCTTGCTTATATCATTGCTTATATAATCTATAATATGTATCATTGGTAACTATGCAATCCGCTTGACTACAACATTAAGCTACTAGCCAAACAATATGTGTATCTTCTATGAGAGTGGCACTAAAGATAATCATTCACATATAGTTTCTTGATTTGTAATTAGTCTATCATCACTTAAGATTGAGCAATTTTTTCAAAATTTTTTTTGACACCCTAGTTTTTTAGTTTCCAAGCTAAAAAAATCTTTTTCAAATTAAAAAAAAAGTGTCTACCTTTACTCAAGTCTATCCATTGACAAACCCTATTGAGCCTTAACATGTCTTCTACACCAATTTGAATATGCAATTATATAATCGTTACAATGCAACAATAATTTAGGACATGAAATTCATAATTGAAGATAAAATATAATTAGTAAGATGGTTAAATATTACAAGAGAGCTCACCTTGTATATGGATTTAGCATTCATATTGAAGGGTTATGTCCCTTCACTTTAATAATTTAATAATTTAATGTTTCTTATTTAATATATCAATTAATATTTGTAACATTGCCACTCCCTTTAAAGGAGCTTTGTCCTCAAAGAGATGGTAGTGAGGGATGTAGTTGTCGAAAATGTTATGATTCCCATGTTGCATCATCTTGATGAATATTTTTCCATTTTATAAAGTAGTCTTTAACTAATCGCATTCTTAATCTCTTCTCTCAGGTAGCAATGATAGATTCTGGCTCGAAAATAACCCTTCCTTATTCATCTAACAAGGGAAGTATTGTTTATACCTTCTGGTGTTGACCTATCACCTTTTTCAAGCATGAAACATGGAAAACATTATGGATGCGACTTGTAGTTGTAAATGACAATGTATATGCCACATGACTAATCTTCTGATTGATTTGATATGGGCCATAAAATCATGGAGCCAATTAATTCTTTCCGTCAGACTCGACTTATGAACTTGCTTTGACAAGCAATGTTGAAGAATCCTTTTCGCATGAGACATTGGGCCTAGACAGTAAGCTTGCTTCACCTACTTCACATCCATCACCCCCATCACCTACAACCAAATATGATTTAGATGATATTTCAATTCATCTTGATATTACCAGTGTACTCCTACTTAACCCTGCTGATACAAATCTAGCCGTCGAACAGAGTAAAAAAGAATCAATACCACAAGAAGCAGCAAAGATACAAAGCGCAACATAAAAACATACATAGATTGAGAAACAAAATAAAGAGGAAGAAAAATGAAAAGGAAACAAAGAAAGGAAAAAAAGAAACCAGAAAAAGAAAAACAGAAGCAACAACAACACCTACAACACCAACCACACCTTCTTGTACACATAGATCTAAATTTTTGGCTAAGTGTGAAAACTTAGCACAACAGATTATCGCAATCCCATCGAGGACCAACTCTGACAAACCTCTTGAAAAATCTCACCTTATATTCGAAAGTGTTGTGTCGACCCTTCAGGAACATCTGAACAAGAAACGACATGATCATGCTAAGGAAACCTCTATTCTTTTAAGAAGTCAATACACAGCCTTCACAGAAGCACACAACATGTTAGTCAAATACACTTCAGAATATACTGTAACTATAGAATTTTATGGAATTGGTATTAACCATTATGACAATGTATTTAAATAAATGCAGAAGACACATGAACTCATCGGTTCACTGCAAACAATGACAACCGACTACCTATGAAGCACTTACTTAGACCATTGATGAACAACTTGTCTTAGAAATGAATAAGCTAGAAAAATTGGAAAGACAAGAACACCAGTGGATCAACCAAGATCGACTTAGTCTGTCCAAAATCGACAAGATCATGCCACAACTCCAATGTCTACTTTCTGTTGCCGACGAAAAAAATAACTGCTAGGACCACACATGATCAACATCCTGGAACTAGATATGCATGAAAAGCTAGAGAACTTGTCTAGCCTCACCACTCTCACAATTGACATCCAGAATGCACTACACACATGGGAAGAATTTTAGCACCAATTATCAGTATCCACAGAAGCCATTTTCGAAGTGTGTTTCCCTCAACATCAATTTACCAGTACCAACAACCCATAGTAATAGAAACATGTATTTTTTTCATTACTCATACATCGTAGCTTTCATCTCCTTATTTCTATGGGACAAAGAAATATTTTGAGGCGGGGGAGATGTTGGAGGAGCCTAAGTCGGCTAGATGAATACTTGTAAAGTATATCAATAGATTATGTTGACCTCCACAGGTCACGTCGGTTAGTCAAACCGACATGTAGTTATGTAACCTATTGTAAATCATATAAATAGGATGGAGACACAGATATAGAATCAATTCGATCTAGGTAATAAACCATGTATGTCTTATTCTTGAGTAATAGAAATATGTGTTGTTCTATATACCATTACTTGTCTCTTGCTTATATAATCTATAATATGCATCACTGGTAACTATGCAATCCACTTGACTACAACATTAAGCTACTAGCCAAAAACTATGTGTATCTTTGAAGAGAGTGGCACTAAAGATAATCATTCGCATATAGTTTCTTGATTTGTAATTAGTCTAACATCACTTAAGATTGAGCAATTTTTTCAAAAGTTTTTTTGACACCCCTATTTTTTAGTTTCCAAGCTAAACAAATCTTGTTCAAATTTAAAAAAATTGTCTACCTTATCTCAAGTCTATCCATTGACAAACCCTATTGAGCTTTAACATGTCTTCTACACCAAGTTGAATATGCAACTATCTAATCATTACATTGCGGCATAAATTTAGGACATGAAATCTATAATTGAAAAAGAAGATAAAATATAATTAGTAAGATTATTAAATATTACAATACAGATCGCCTTTTGTATGGCATGAGCATGCATACTGATGGATTATGTCCCTCACTTTAATAATTTAACAATTTATTGTTTCTTATTTAATATATCAATTAATATTTGTAACATTGCAACTCCCTTTAAAGGATCTTTGTCCTCAAAGCGATGGTAGTGAGGGGTGTAGTTGTAAAAAATGTTATGATTCCCATGGTGCATCTTCTTCATGAAGATTTTTCCATTTTATAAGGTACTCTTTAACTACTCACATTCTTAATCTCTTCTCTCGGGTAGCAATGATAGATTCTGGCTCGAAAATAACTCTTCCTTCTTCATCTAACAAGGGAAGTATTGTTTGTGCCTTCTGGTGTTGACCTATCACCTTTTTCAAGCATGAAACATGGAAAACATTGTGGATGTGACGTGTAGTTGCCAATTCCAATGCATATGCCACATGACTAATCTTCTTATTGATTTGACATGGGCCATAAAATCATGGAGCCAATTTATTCTTTCTGCCTTGCTTAAGTGATAACTGTTTATATGGTTGTAGTCTTACAAATACCCAATCTCCAACTTCAAATTTTCGTTATGTTCAATGTCAATCTGCTTGTTGCCTCATTCTATTCCTAGTAGTATTCAGATTCTCTTTAAGTATTTGGACAACCTTTTGGTTTTCTTGTAAATGGTCATTTACAGATAGAACCCTTTCTTGCTTGGTAATGAGATCCTTCCATTTTGGGGGTTCATATCCATAGATGGCTTGAAATGGTGTTATTTTCATGGATGTATGATAGATAGAATTATACCACCATTCAACAAGTTGTAGCCATTGGAACCACTTGTTTTGTTTGTCAGTTACAAAGCAGCAGAGGTAAGTTTCTAAGCATTTATTGACGACTTATGTTTGGATATCGGTTTGAGGATGGTAATTTGAACTCATGTTAAGTGACGTCCCTATTTGTTTGCATAACTGTTTCTAAAAATTACTTTTAAACTTGGTATCTTTATCACTTACGATAATTTTGGGAAACCCATGTAACTTGTAGACATTTTTACAGAATACTTCAACTGTTTCTTTTGCAGAGTCATCTCTCTTCACTCCTACAAAATGTGCATATCTGGTTAACTTGTCTACTACTACTAATATATTTTCTTTACCATCTAATATGGGTAACCCTTCAATGAAATCCATTGAAATTTCATCCCATTTCTGATTTGGGATATGCAGTGGATGGATTAACCCTGGACTTGAGATATTCTCGGTTTTGATTCTCTGACAAATGTCACATTTTGCAACATACTTTTGAATGTTGACATTTATACCCTTCCAAAAGAATGATTGCATTGCATTATAGTAGGTTTTAAAAAATTCTACATGTCCTACGACTGGGAAATCATGTGATTCGAATTTAAGCACCTTGGTCTTAAAACTGAAGTTGGAACTTAAGTAAATTCGTCCCTTCTGCCATCAGAGGTCATTATTCCATTCAAACTTCGGATACTGATTTATGTTGTTAATTATGGAAAAAAACTCTGGATTTTTGGCATATTCTATTCGAATTTCATAAAAAAATTCTCCGATTACCATTGATACAGCATAGACTTGTACCTCTTGATATATTCTTGATAGATCATCGGCTACTATGTTGTCTTTCCCCGTTTTATGTAATATCTCCATATCAAAGTTAGATATTTTCTTGATCCACTTTTGTTGTTCGATCGTTAATGTCTTTTATTGTAATAAGTGTTGTAAACTGTTTATGATCTATTTGGATCAAGAATTTGGTTCCGAAAAGGTATTGTCTCCATGTAGTTAATGCATGCATGATAGCAAGCATTTCTTTGTTATAAGTCAGATGTAAGCATTATCTCTTGTTTAACTTCCTACTTTCAAAAGCGATTGGGTGACCTTATTGCATTAAGATGACTCATATTTCGAACCCTGAAGCATCACATTCAATCACAAATGGGTTTGAAAAATTGGGTGTTACCAAGACATGAGTTGTAGACAAAATTTGCTTTAATGTCTCAAAACATTTTCCTTCCTCATTATCCCATTGAAAGGAATTATTTTTAAGAAGATTCGTTAGCGGCGCTGTTAAATGAACATAATTTTTTATGAACCTTCGATAGTAACCTGTTAAACCTAAAAATATTCTTAACTTGGAAACATTTCTTAGTTGGAGTCATTTGTTAATGGCCTGAATCTTCTTTGGGTCCACCTTGACTCCTTCCTTTGAGATAATATGACCAAGATACTCCACTTCTTGCTTTCCAAAACTGCATTTTGATCTTTTTGCATAGAACTGGTTTTCCTCTAAAAGGGACAACACTTGTTCCAGATGCTTCAAGTGTTCCTTCCATGTCTTGTTGTATATAAGGATGTCGTCAAAGAAAAATAATACCAATTTTTGGAGGTATGGCTGAAACAACTCATTCATGGTTACTTGTAAAGAAGTGGGGGAATTTTCTAACCCAAATGACATTACCTTGAATTCCTAGTGGCCTTCATGAGTTTGAAAAGCAGTCTTTGAAATTTCTTCTAATCTGGCCTTGATTTGGTAGGCACCTGATCTTAAGTCAAGTTTTGAAAAATATTTGGCGTCGTGAAGTTCATCCAACAAGTCATCGATGAAGGGGATTGGAAACTTTTTTTTTACTGTTATTTTGTTTAATCCTCTGTAATCGATGCATAACCTAAATGATCCATCCTTCTTTCGTACTAACACGACTAGGGATGCATATGTACTTCTGCTCTTCAAGATGTCACAACAATTTAGTAGGTCTTGGACTAGTCTTTCTATTTCTGTCTTTTGGTGGTGTGGATACCTATATGGTTTAACCTTGACAAGGTTTGATCCTGGTTTGACCTCAATTATGTGCTCAATACTTCTTTCTGGTGGTAACTGCATGGGTAGGTTTTGAAATATTTTTCCATGTTTTTAGAGTAATTTTTGGAGTTCCTCTTCTTGGGACTCATCTTATACTCCATCTTATCCTTACATTTGATGACATTGGATCACATAAGTTGATGCTCCTTTTTGAATGAGTTTTTCATGTGCTGTGATGAGACTACTTGTGTTTCGGGTGCTTGGAAACCATACAATTTATACTTGTGTCCCTGCCATTTGAGCTTGATGAAGTGTTTTTGGTGATTGGACGAGTGGGTTCCCAATGTTTGTAACCATTAGACTCCTAGAAAAATATCTACCCCTCCCAACGGTAAGGTGTAGAGTTATGATTCTAACTTAAATTCTTGTATCTGTAGTTTCACCTTGTGGCATTTTTGAACTTTTTCAATTTTCTTGCCATTCACAACCATTACCTTCATGTATGGAACTATATGTACAAACAACTATATGAGAAGTTTGATGTATGGACTTGGTTTTCTTGAAAACTTTGTTTACAGTTTTAGGACAATCGTGTTTGGAGTGTTATTTTTGAAGTGTTTGGGTTGTATGATGCCCTGGTGATGTAAATCTTTGATATTTTGTAAGAATTCTGATAGTAATATATATTGAACCATCTCAAAAATGTAATTATGTTTATATAAATAAAATTACCATTTTTTTGTGTAGAAAAAAAAAAACTAAAACTCAAAAATTAAAAAGATCATTAAAAATGTTAGTGTGATATCCTTGTCATGGATGATAGTGAGATCTAATAGTTTTGTACTTCATTGAAAATGCCAAGAGTTAAGTTTCCTTTGAAATTAGTAATATTAAATATGCTTATATTCCATTACTATGAAATTAATTAAAAGAACCTTTCATCATATCAACTTATAAAATTATCTTCGTTGACCATGTCCCATCCCTTTTCTCATACCTGCTTCTTTGAAACTAATACGCGCTTAGAGGGAGATCTCTTTGGCAAACCATCCGGCCCAGGCCATTACTATCACTCTCACGGGTCGGACCAGGCCCATTGCTATAAAGTAGTGGCCTGATTTTGGTGAAATGGTAATAAAATATCGATAATATTCATGATAAGTACCTTTTGTTTTATTAGATTCCATAATTTTGCCAATTTACAACATATCCAGCTCTTCCACTTTTATTATCCAGCTTTATTTAGATTCCATAAGTCATGATTTTGAGTCGAGTCGAATGTTCCTGGTTACAAATATTTGATTCCATTTTTAGTGATTTGTTTTTTTTTTCATATGAAAATATGTACAGGAAACTCAGCAATACTTTTTCACATTAGTGGATGGTAGAGGTGGTAAACCATAGTTCATCCTGGCAGAAGGCCTAACCCCAAAAGACTCAAAGCTCAAACCAGTGACCTCTCCCCAAACCAAAATAATGTGGACACGTCTTACCAATTATTAAGGCTTTTTATGATTCAACCTTCCACCCAACATCGGTTTATGATTAGACCTTCCATAGTTACAAATATGTCTACCTCTAGATTTCATATTTTATGATTTGACTCTTCCACGGTTCCACCCGATTCCATATTTTATGATTTGACTCTTCCAAGTTCCACCCGATATCGATGGAGAGTTTGGATAGTTTATATGGTTTTAAAGATATGATTACAAATTTTACTTGTACAATGCCTTTACGTAAAAGCGGCTGGGTTATCAGTATCTGTAATTTTTTTTTTAATATCAAGAGGTTGAGTTATTTGTAAGATTTTATTTTTATAGGAAAGTTTTTTAATTAAAAAATAATGAATTTAATATATTTTATAAAAAATAACTTTGTTTATATATTAAAAAATAAAAAATTTCTGGACATGTAGTAATATGTATTAGTTATTTTAATAATAGCTTAAATTTATTTTAAGTTTAAATCTACCAAGTATATATAAGCATTCAATTTCTGAAGGTGTAATTTTTTAATATAAACTTTTTATATATAAAAATTTCCACCTCAAGAAATATGATATTTTTGCTTGATAGAGAAAGGTTTTAGATTACATGGATTTTTTAATTACCTTTTTTTTTTAATTTTTAATTTTACTAGGTCAAGTGAATTTTTTAATTACTTTTTTTTAAAATAAAGTTACATTATGTGACAACATCTCCCATGTATCTTTGATAATGAATTGTAAAACACGTCATTACTCTTAATGCAAAAATCTAAACTCAAATCCTAAACACAAAGAATTAACATAACACAATTTATAAAATAGAATGACAAAAGACATAATAATAATATACAAAATACCATATATATATATTAACTATACAAATTAAGTGGTTGGTAGGTTTTTTTTAATAAAGATGTGACATTGATATTTTTTTACAAAAGAAAAAATTATACTTCATAATGAATTGTAAAACACCTCATTACTCTTAATGAAAAAATCTAAACTCAAATCCTAAACACAAAGAATTAACATAACAAAAATCGATAAAATAAATTGACAAAACACATAATAATAATATAATACAAAATACCATATATATATGGTTGGGAGATTTAGTTATTGTGCTTCTTAATTGGGTTAGAATCTCCTCGAGGACATTTGTTCCTTGGGAGCCCTTGATTGGCCCTTTCAGAGAATATTGTTGTTGCTCGTTCATGTATAGAGACATTTTCCCCAGTAGACGTAGCCATGGTGTAAACAAGGCTTCCATGGTGAACCACCCTTTTAGAAAAAAAACTTTGTTTAAAATCAATTTTATCTATAAATTAATCATTTTTTATTTTAAATAATTGTATTTTTAACTCGTTAAAGATCTATATTCAAATCTTAATATGCTTCTCCCTTTTAAAAAATTTGTCAATTATATCTAGGAACATCTATCCTTTTCAAAGAAAATATTAATTTTGATTTCATATTATTAAATTTGGAATTCCAACTTAAAACAAACAACCTTCTATCTATTAGTCATGTGAGGCAAGCCTGCATCTATGATTTGTACTATTTTTTGTATTATTATCCCTTTTTTTAATAGAATAGTCCTTTAATTTACAAAAAAAAAACAAAAAAACAACCTTACTTGAGTCCTTAGTGTCAAAGGATACCTTTCATTTATATCCATTACTATAACTTAGATGTTACATTCAAAGGATACGTTTAGTTTATATTCATGAATGACTTATGATTTATGAATTATTTGATTAGTAAAGTATGATTACCATAAAATAAGAATAAACGATGAAGATGTCAACAAAACAACTTTTAGAAGTAGATATGGACACTATGGGTTTGTAATTACATGTCATTTGGTTTGACAAATACACTTGTTATTGTTATGTTTCTTATGAATGGAATTTTTAGATAGTTTTGGATAAATTTGTTATTGCCTTTCTTAATAATATTACCATTTACTTAAATTTAGAGGAAGAACATGAAAAGCACTTGATAATTGTATGGAAGGTTCTAAGCGAACATCAAATCTATATGCCAAAATGAGCAAGTATTCCTTCTACATGATTTTTTTTTGTATATTATTTCTAAGGAAGGATTAGCCATGTATCAAGAGAAAAATGAGATGGATTACACCCAATAATATATCAATATATTAGATACAAGGTCATTCCAGTCAGGGGACTTGTGGGATATTATAGAAGGATTTTCCAAGATCGCATATCGAATCACATTTTTACAAAAGAAATGAATTAAATTTGAATGTATTATGAGGAAAGCTTCTAGTTATTAAAGAAATTGCTCATTAGTAAACTTGTTCTTAAAGTTGTTATCCCAAATGAAGATTTATTGACATGCATTGATGACCATAAATAGTGAATTGGTGGAACTCTCAGTAAGAATAGATAAGTCGAGAAAAATAAAGGAGCACAGGAAGAATTATGCCATAGACATACTTTAGAGATTGTTGCCATGCGCACGCATTAATTTAAACGTCGAATGATTATGTGAATGGAAGAAAATTTTAACATTAATATCTAAATGCCAAGCAAACAAACTGGTTGGATTTTCTTTGTTAATTCTTGATTTTGATATCAAACATATCAAAGGAAAATAGAACAAGCATGTTGATGCAATCAATGATGTCTTCAATAAAAGAATAGATGCCATGCATGATAAGGCAATTAGCCATTGTGAATCAAATTTGAAAATTAAAATTGTTGAAGCTCTTATCTTAGATGAATACTATATTCAAGTATAACAAGGATTACAAAAGAAATAGGAATATTATTTAATGAAACAGAGAGCCAATACCCGAAATCCATAAGCGAATAGAAGATAAAATATTATTGATAAGATGATAAAATATTACAATGATGCCCTCTTTTTATAGGGATTGAGAATGCACAGTGAAGGGTTACGCCGTTTCACCTTAATAATTAATAATTTATTGTCTATAACTAATATATTTAATATTCATAACATTGCCACTCCCTTTTAAAGGAGCTTTGTCCTCAAAGTGATGGTAGTGAGGGGTGTAGTTGTCGAAACTATTCTAATTCCCACGTTGTCTTCTTCATGAATATTTTTGCATTTTATAAGGTACTCTTTAATTACTTGTGTTCTTAATCTCTTCTCTTTGGTAGAAATGATAGATTTTGGCTCGAAAACGCACATGCCACGTGACTAATCTTCTTATTGATTTGATATGGGCCATAAAATCGTGGAGCCAATTTATTCTTTCTGCTTTGCTTAAGTGATAACTATTTATAGGGTTGTAGTCTTACAAATACCCAATCTCCAACTTCAAATTCTCGTTCTATTCAACGTCGATCTACTTGTTGTCTCATTCTTTTCTTAGCGGTATTCAGGTTCTCTTTAAGTATTTGGACAACCTTTTGGTTTTCTTCTAAATGGTCATTTACTGATGTGACCCTTGCTTGGCTGGTAATGATATCCTTCCATTTTGGGGGTTCATATCCATAGAGGGATCTAAATGGTGTCATTTTCGTAGATGTATGATAGGTAGAATTATATCACCATTCAACGAGATGTAACCATTGTAACCACTTGTTTTGCTTGTCAGTTACAAAGCAACGGAGGTAGGTTTCTAAGCATTTATTGATGAATTCTGTTTGGCCATATGTTTGAGGATGGTACGTTGAACTCAAGTTAAGTGACATCCCTATTTGTTTGTAGAACCCTTTCCAAAAATTACCTTTAAACTTGGCATCTCTATCACTTGAAATAATCTTGGGAAAACCATCTAACTTCTAGACATTCTTACAAAATGCTTCGACTATTTGTTTTGCAGAGTTGGTTTTCTTCAGGGCGTACAAAATATGGATATTTGATTAACCTATCTACCACTAGTAGTATTTTGTATTTACCATCTGATATGGGTAAACCTACAATGAAATCCATTGAAATTTGCTCCCAGTTCTGATTTGGGATATGTAGTGGATGGAGTAACCTCGGACTTGAGATATTCTCAGTTTTTCTTCTTTGACAAATGTCACATTCTGCAACATAATTTTGAATGTCGGCATTCATACCCTTCCAAAAGAATGATTGCCTTGCATTATAGTAGGTTTTAAAAAATCCTACATGTCATACGGCTGGGTAGTCATGTGATTCTTTAAGCACCTTATTCTTAAAACTGGAGTTGGAACTTAAGTAAATTCATCCCTTGTACCATAAGAGGTCATTCTTCCATTCAAACTTCAGATACTGATTTATGTCGTTAATTATGGAGCAAACCTATGTATTTTTGGCATATTCTATTCGAATTTGTCCAAAAATTATGGGAATACCATTGATACATCATAGACTTGTATATGTTCATATTTTCTTGATAGGGCATCGACTACTACATTGTCCTTCCCCTTTTTTTGTGTAATATCTCCTATCGAAGATAGAGATTTTTTCAATCCACTTTTGTTGACCGTTCATTAATGTCTTTTGCTATAATAAGTGTTGTAAACTATTATGATATGTTCGGATCATGAATTTTCTTCCAAAAAGGTATTGTATCCATTTAGTTAATGCATGCATGATAGCAAGCATTTCTTTGTTATAAGTTGAGTGTAAGTATTCTCTCTTTTTTAAGTTCCTTCTTTCAAAGAGATTGGGTGACCTTCTTGCATTAAGATAGCTCCTATTCTGAACCCTGAAGCATCACATTCAATCACAAATGGGTTTGAAAAATTGGGTGTTTCCAAGATAGGAGTTGTATACATAATTTGTTTCAATGTCTCAAAACATTTTCCTTCCTCATTATCCCATTGAAAGGAATTCTTCTTAAGAATATTCGTTAGCGGTGTTGTTAAATGAGCATAATTTTTTATGAACCTTCGATAATAACCTGTTAAAACTAAAAATCCTCTTAACTTGGAAACATTTCTTGGTTGGGGCCATTCATTAATCACCTAAATCTTCTTTGGGTCCACCTTGACTCCTTCCTTTGAGATAATATGACCGAAATACTCCACTTCTTGCTTTCCAAAAGTGTATTTCTATCTTTTTGCATAGAACTGGTTTTCCTCTAGAAAGGACAACACTTGTTTCAGATGCTTCAAGTCTTCCTTCCATGTCTTGTTTTATATAAGGATGTCTTCAAATAAAACTAATACAAATTTCCAGAGGTATGACTGAAACAAGTCATTCATGGTTGCTTGGAAAGTGGCGAGGGAATTTGTTAACCCAAATGGCATTAACTTGAATTCATAGTGCCCTTAATGAGTTTGAAAAGCAGTCTTTGCAATGTCTTCTAATATGACTCTAATTTGGTAGTAACATGATCTTACATCAAGTTTTGAAAAAGATTTGGCGTCATGAAGTTCATCCAACAGGTCATCAATGAAAGGGATTGGGAACTTGTTTTTTTACTGTTATTTTGTTTAATACTATATAATTGATGCATAACCTAAATGATCCATCCTTCTTTCGTACTAACATGACTCGAGATGCATATGGACTTCTGTTCTTCGTGATGACACCACAGTTTAGTAGGTCTTGGACTAGTCTTTCTATTTCCATCTTGTGATGGTGTGAATACCTATATGGTTTAACCTTGACATGGTTTGATCCAGGTTTAATATCAATTATGTTCTCAATACTTCTTTCTGGTGGTAACTGCACGGGTAGGTTTTGAAATACTTTTTCGTGTTTCTGGAGTAATTCTTGGATTCCTTCTTCTTGGGACTCATCTTGTTCTCCGTCTTGTCCTTCCATTTGATGACATTGGATCACATAAGTTGATGCTCCTCTTTGAATGAGTTTTTCCATGTGTTTTGATGAGACTAATTGTGTCTTGGGTGCTTGGAAACCATACAATTTATACTTTTGTCCCTACCATTTGAACTTGATGAAGTTTTTTTGGTGATTAAGTGAGTAGGTGCCCAAGGTTTGTAACCATTGGAATCCTAGAAAAATATATACCCCTCCCAACGGTAAGGTGTAGAGTTTTGATTCTAACTTAAAGTCCTGTATCTGCAGTTTCACCTTGTGGCATTTTCCAACTTTTTCAATTTTCTTGCCATCCACGACCATTAACTTCATGTTTGGACTTGGGTGCACGAGTAACTTGAGTTTCCTTGCAACCTTTATGTCGAGGAAATTTTGGGTGCTTTTAGTATATACTAGTATTCTAACATTCTCATTTTTTATATTCCCTTTTAGCTTTAGTGTCTTTGGTTGGCTAATACAAGTCATGGCTACCAGGGATATTTTGGGTGTGTCATGAATTTCAGCTGATGATGCCACCTCAACATTTGGTATGTCATGCAATTTTAATTCCTCTTTTATATATGATTTTAGTCGTCCCAAGTAGGTTTCCAATCGTTGTTTGTCGGATATCCCAAACACTCTAGTAGTGAGGGTTTCCCACTGATAGGTGAACTCTTTGATGCTTCCCCTTTGTTTCAATCTAGTAAGCTTTGAGAAGAATTCATCCTTTGTGATTCCTTGAAACCTTTTTAAGAAGTCATTCTTGAATAGATTCTAGGTGTGTGATAAATTGTCTCCCTTCGACCACATATACCAATTGTAGTCATATCCTTCAAGGTGAATTTATGTTGTCATGTCCCCACATTTGGACCACCAAATGTGTGGACCTTGCTAAACACCTAGGGGGACAAAGAGCAATTAATTAATTAGCCTAGGGAATTTTTTCTAAATAATTGTAATTAAGGAATGCACTTGATTTTAATTATTGTCATTAATTAATTATTATGCAAATAACATGTGAAATTGAGCTTTCCATGTCTGGAGGGCGCAATTGGCAAGCCAACTTGCCAAGGAGGAAAATTGGAAACTCTATGACAAAAGCAAGTCAGAGAGAAAAGGGAAAGTTCCCAAAAGCTATGACAAAAGTAGTCACATACAAAAGAGGGAACAATTGACAAAGGAGGGCGTAGTTTCCTTTTGGAGACTCAAAAATGTTGTCATAGGAAAAGCAGGAAACTTTTGACAAAGGAGGGTGCAGTTTCCTTTTGGAGACTTAGTCACAAAAGCAGGGGAAAGCAGAAAATTTTTCATAGAAAAAATCAACAAATATTGGCCTAAGGAGGGCGCAATTTCTAAGTTTGATGAATGACATGGATGGGGAAACAAATCACAAGGGTCTCTACTTGCTAATTACTCAAGGAGGGTGCATATGTGGCTAGGACTAGGGTTCTATGAGGATGAATTGCTCTCACATGTCACCTACATTCTCAAAAAGTCACCAGAATATTATAAAAAGACAAGTGGAGCTCATTACTCAATTTGAATTATTATTGATTCATGTTTATGTGAAGCATTGCTTCAGCTGAGTGTTGTGCCTCAATCATTGGGTGATGTGCCCCAATTCCTTCTTTCCCCATTCTTCTTCCTCCCATTCTTTTCTCATTGCAGGTGTGGAGAGCGTGATGGTCAGCTCATAATGATCAGATAAGTCACTTATTGCATCCATCATATTAATTAAATTCGAGCTCCAGTGAATCCCAAGTTTCACCTATGCTCTCATCCCTTCTGTTGTCATGTTTTGGGCCTCCTGCCCACCATTTTGATCCCTCTTATGGAGTGGTAAGTCAATATATTTATTTAGGATGTGTATCAGATTATAAAAACTATTTATTATCTTTGTCATATTGCAATCTTACTTTCCAATCAGCTCACATAATTATTTTTCCTTGTGTGAGCTTAATTTTCCATGGAAACGAGGGATTTGATTAGTCTAGTGCAAGAATAATTGAGTAATGGCCATTAGCTTGATTATGAGTGGTGAGTATGTTTAAATAAGTTGTATTATGCTTTATCATTTTCATTTATCAAGTCTGATACATTTTTGTTAAGAATTTCACGTGTTTCTATGCACCCTAGCTAGATAGCTAGTTAAAATTGACTACTCTAGTTGTTTCTTCAATTCTGTGAGTCTATCCACTCATTTTTTATTCTTCAAGTTTCTATGTGTCACTGAAATACCCCTATATCCAATTACTCTTAGAATGAAAATTATCTAAGGCCATACCGTGTTTTGGTATCCTCCATTGCGCAGGACTTCTCTAGTCCAAAATTACCTAAAATCCCTAATTCACTCCTAAACATACCAATCTTCTCCAGAACCATTATGAACTGTCCCAAAAATTATTTGCAGCTATATAAATGTTAGAAAACATCTATGTTCCTTTCCCCAAGCCCATGGTCGAAAGTACTGAATAAATATTCCTAGTTTCACGGTTGGGTGACCCAGAAGCGAGGGATTAAGTTCCTCATAGCAGACTCTGAAACCTGAATGGTGCCAAATATAAATGTGTTAGGGAAGGTTAATTCAAATTTCTAAAACTTACCTTGGTTTCTTCCCCCTTCTAGCTCCCTTGGATAGAAGTTTCTCAGCAAAATACCTTCATTTCCCTAGTCAGAAATTTTATTATGTGTCTGTAAGTTCATATCATAAATTTTAATTAAGTTTGCATCAATATCAGTTATCAGATCTATATATCATATCTCAGATATCGAAACATTATATATCTATGAGTTCCTTTTGTGAAGAATCCCTTTTAGTTTGAGTCCTTCCAGTCAAAACTAGTAATTTCCTAGCACCTAATTTGACTATTTTACGCATCAGGTCTGTGTCTGGAGTTAGTATCTCTAAAATCGGATTTGGGGATACTACAGTGGTATCAAAGCACTTTCCTCCACTCCCATGGAAATAAATCTCTCTATTGACTAATTTTGCAGATCGCCAATTCAAGTTGCAACCATGAGGGTTGTACCAGTAGTTGAAGATGATGACTTTGATTAGTTTGTCAAAGAAGAAGAGGTGATCTATGTTAATGATGGATTGAAAATGTCAAGAGACAAGTTACTTTTTTGACCATATGGAGTATGAAGAGAGCAATTTTGAAATACCCATGGATAATCCCTAGAAGGATTTAGCAAAGATGATAGATGCAATTGAAAACTTGCCCCACCACTACAAAGAGTATCTTACCTTGGGGGAAGATATTTGTAAGTCCATTCCTTTAAAAGAGTATTTTTATTTCCGATTTGGATTTGAGCCCAAGAATGTATATGATTACTCTATCAAGAGAAACAAAACATCCATAGAGGAACCGATTTTTTCCACCTCTCTGAGCAATGAGGAGGAAGAAGGAACAAAAAATAAAGATTCTTCAAATCCATCCACATCTTTAAGAATTATGAGATTTTTTGGGTTCTCTTCAAGAAGAGTTGTGACCTGAGTACCACTCAATATGGAGAAACATCAAGCTGCTTGAAAGAAGATGAAAAGAATCCATGTGCAGATGAAGACCCAACAATAAAAAATATGGTTGTTGGTAGTGTGGAGAATGAATGCACTTCCAATTTCTTTGTGGGTGATCTGCAGATCATTGATAAGGATGTTGGCTCATGTATGGGTGGAAAGACACGTTTTGGATCATATCCAAAATGATATTACATGTTATAGTTGATTTTACCACACATGGTAGATCACATATTTATGGCCTTCCCTGTCCCTCTGTAGACTCTTTGGACCCCATGGACCATTTTTGTACCTTTGATGTTTCCAAGATCATCCCTAAAAACAGGCATTATTTTCCATACACGACTTTTAAACCCATTCTCGCATATATACGCGGATATGACCCTTAAAACTGCGTACATTGGGATGTGTGCAAAAGGCCAAATAGTTTTGGAGTTTTCCTTGATGTGGATTTGAGTCACTTGTCTCTTGGCCTTCCATATTCCTTAATATCGCTCGGATTTGACCTTCTATTACCCCATTGAAGCACTATATAAGGAACCCTTTGGATACATTGAAGGGAGAGGAATTGAAGAGCAAGAAAACTATAGTTCATTGTTGCCGTAGCTTGATTATACTTGAGTCTACATCCCTTTGTCGCTTGGAGCACTTTGTGTTCTTCCCAAGCTTGCCTTTGCTTTTGAGCTTGCTATCAAGAGATGGAGGATTGAGGTGGTGGAGGCCTAGGTGGACGACTCAGTTTCTCCGGTTCGTAGATGTGCCGACAGAGGTTGTCATTCTTGTAATCTCTGATTTATATTAATAGAAATATCTTTTCCTATCCAATGATGTGCATTTAAATGAATATTGAATCGATGGATGCTTTTAATTGCTTATACATTATTTATTATATATGCTAGATTATGTCTGACACAATTATATAGCATGCTTGTCTCGTTTCCTGATTGTTGAGAGAGCAAATTATTAACACAAGTGGGATTGGAAAAGCTCAACTGGGATGTACATCAACCATCCGGAATAAGGTATGTTTCGAGATCCTTTAGTGTTAGATGTTTTATTTCTGTTGCATATGGGAATGGATTTATTTCTACGGTTACTTTGTTTGTTGTGGTACCCCAAGCCATAAGAAGTTTTCTCCGTAACAGAATTGGTGACTCCACTGCAGAGTTCCTAGTCATTTCCTTTGGGGGTTTTGTTGGCATTCAACGTTCTTGAATTGATCCGATTTCTCTATTTCTGAGTCGGATCTGGGGGCATGTTTTCCTGGTAGTGTCTTATAGGAGTAAATTTTGTCTGAGCTTGTTTGTTTGCCTTCTTTTTTTATCTCTTTTTCTTCCTATACACGGGTTTTTCCTTCACAGTCGTGTGTACATGCGGGTTTTCCTGCAATAGCCGCGTATATACACGGATTTTCTGCAAACAGTCGCATATGCCCCAAGTTTTTCCTTTTTGGGGAAGATCAAGTGTTGTTGGGTGAGTTTGGATGATTTCTGAGTCTTCTTGGATGCTACTGGAGTCTGTATACACCTCTATTTCTGACCAAAGACACTTTTTAGTTTAAAATTTTGAAAATGTTCTTGTCATTTCATTTTCTATTTTTTGTTTTGGGATTAGTGCATTATGTCTCTTTTACCTTAGTGCTTTGCTTGGGTGCTGTCTGATAGTTCTTACAAAGTTTGGGGGTTGTAGAGTCATACTTTTTCTTTTTATCTCATTTAATTCAAAAAATACAAAAACATTTGCTTTTTGCATCATTATGCATTGTTTGCATTTGTGCATTTGCATGGTACTTGAATTAGGTTTTCTTGGAAAGTATTAGTCATATTTTCATATATGAATGATTGCATATTCATTTGAATAAAAAATTTGCACTTCACGTAGTAGCATATTCCATTTTTCATTTGACACAGTGCATTTGCATTGATTGTTAGGTGTGCATTTTACTTCTTGTTGCGTCATAACATCATTAGTTGCACGACCATTTTCCCTTTTGAGTAATAATCCAATTAAAATCAATGCATAATAAAATAAATTACACTCTTTTCTTTTATAGGGTGCACCAACAAGACTAGGTTTTAGGGTCTTGGAATAGTTCATTGTGAGTAAATTCTCCAAGACCACTAAACGAAACATTTATGTGTCTGTCCAGGTGAGAGTGTGAAATTCCTTTATATAATTAGTGTTTCTCAGGATCCTCCTCTTACAAGGGAGTTAAGCACGAGGTAGTGTGAGTGGTTATTGATTGGGATGACCCCTGGTCATAACTGAGTAACACCGAAGATATTTCCAGGATTGTATTCGTATCTGGGGGCTCTTTCAATATTTTTGGGCTTTGCTACCATGCCCATATGGTCAATCCCTCCTGCGACTATCCGCTTGAGCATTGATTATATTTAGGTGACCTTAGTTTCCTTACCTAGGTTATCGAGGAGGTACTTTGCAAAGGTTATTCTACAGGTGTCCTGGCCAGGTAGGGGTCGGACAACACATTCGCTATATGCGTTGAAGCTAAGGGCCACTATAATTGGTTACAAACCTCCGCTTGTTGTGTATGGGAGTCTTAAGCCTCTCCTAGGTGAGACATACCTACTTCACTTGAGAGCTCACATATCCTACCCTTGTTTGCTTGTGATTTGGATTTACATTTTATAGGTGTGTGCTCTGTGCACGCTAGTTTGCCTAGGGTTTGCGTAATTAGATCGAGTCTTTTCATTTTTTGAGTCATTATGGATTCGGGCATGGAACTTCACCATTCTCATTGTTTAGCAGGACTTCCACCTTCCACGTCTCCTCCTCCTTTTGGAGAGAGAAATAGACAATCCAGGTGGACTAGTTCTCACCTTGATTCACACATGATGGGAGATCACGAGGATGAGATTCCTGAGATCTCCTCTCCTTCTCATGAGTTTGGGGATGAATATTCTACTCCCGTATATGATCCTTCACCGAAAATACCTTCACATTCTGGTTATGATTCCTCATTCACAGGTTGCCAGTATTGGTTTCTAGGCGATGAGACTCATCATGAACCAACAAGCGCTAGTCATGTTCATTATGGCATGTCTAGTATCCCTGCACCCAATCCGACACATCATGTTGAGTCGAAAGTTGAACCTAGCACTACGCCTGGGGGCACTCCTATTCCTTTCCATGCGGAGAGATTTGGGAGCACTAGTCACATTGCACCTTCCATCCTAATGGTGGAAGCAACTTCACATGTCTGTCCTAGACCTAGTGTTAGTAACCATATGCGGATACTAGAACCAAAACGAGTGACCATAGGGAACATGACTTACATCCCTTCACATGTCCCGTCATCCTCGAACTCTACTCCTTTGAATGAATTTTTGACTGCCCTTCCTCCCCCTCATTCACGTGGTCCTTTCGGTCAGAATATTGCTACTAGCCATGTTCGTACTCCGACTGCTCACACGGTAGCATCTTAGAGTCAAGTACCTTCATGACTTAAACCATTCATGGAAGATGCCCCATTAGAACCAAACCCAACTAATTTCATTTAAGATAGACCCATATTTTTTAGAAGAGTAACCATTGCATCATACATAGAATAACTTGTTCCATCTTTTATTTGAAGCAAGCGTATTAAATTTTGTTACACATTCTCCTAGTCTAACTTCAACTTGTCATGATCTAGTTCATTTTTCATTTAATTAGAGTTAATATGTAAATAATATATTAATATTCAAAACAAGTGCTTCATAGTTCAATTAGTGCTTCCATGAACTAAAATTGAGTAAAATGGGATATGTAAAAGCTCATTACTCCTAATATATATCTTTGACAATAAGCCTCTTTATTTGATTTGATGAACTCTCATCTATTTTTAAGTTGTTCTTTTTTGTATGGAGACTCGTATAATTCATTTGTTAAAGAAATGTGTGGAGTAAACTTAATAATATACTTATTCAACATATCAATTGTGTTGGAATATGGCAAGGAAGTCTTTCTATTTATGCCATTTAACTCTCACAGATTCCTCATGTTGTGTATTAATATCACAAAATCATGGGTGAGGCACTAGGTTAGCAACATTATAGCATGAGACGTGTTCATATTGGGGGATTCAATACTCTAAAAAATTGAAGCATTAAATTTCCTAGTATATAAAAAGAGCAGAAATAGAAAATAAGAGAGTAATACATTCCTTGATAATGAATAATAGTGATTAATAACAATCCTCTTCGAGGGAGGAACCTCCTTGCACAATGTACTATGTACCCAAGACAAGACAATATACAATGGTTACTCAAATGAAATTATCTCCTTCCTATATATAGGAGACAAAGGTGTACAATAACAACTAATAGACCCACTAATAGACCCCAACCTACATCAATAATATGTAATAAATCACCATAGAAGGGGTAATGTGCCACACTATAGGGGGGACTATGCACAACATTTAGGGATTAACATGCCTCTCCCCTTCAGACAAGCATTGTCCTCAATGCTTGGTTAGTTGTCGATGCATTTGTATGAAGGCATCATCTTCCCATGTTGAATATGGAGCTGGTAAGTTCTTCCACCCAATGAGGTACTCAACAATAACTTGATTTCGTAGCTGTTTGGTCCTTGTTTCAATGATTTGTTCAAGTTCCCATATGATTTTTCCTTCTTCAAAACTCCTTTGAATGTGATGCTGATCTACATGTTGTTTCATCCTATTTTTGAACATCTTCAGTATTTCGTGATTGGTTGTCAGTGCTCCATGCGATCTACCACTGCTTGAACTAAATATTTTACTTCTTCAAAACTTGATTGGAATATTCTTTCATGGATGAATTAGACTAAGATAAATTTAAAATTTCATCTCCTAAAGGTCTCCAACTTCGGCTTGTGGTGTCCTGATCTGTCGTCTTTCTGATTCCACAAGCTGACCTAATTTGGATGCTCTACTGAAAATATATTGAAATTCTCCCAACAC
>LPNX010829484.1:0-84705 GCA_001517045.1 Pseudotsuga menziesii | reverse complement strand
AACCAGACACATTGAGATTCACATGCACTACATCAGAGAGCTTGTGCATGATGGCACCATTCACCTACTCTTCTGTTCATCTTCAGAACAAGTACCTGACATCTTCACAAACACATTTTGTGAGAAGACCTTCAGTAATCTCAAATCACTGCTGGGGATTGCTGATCATGCTGTCAAAGCATGAGTGGAGACAAGATTCTACAATTTTGTTTTACAGTCCATGTTTAAGGGAGGATTTTCCCAAGTTGGTTTTGCCTCTTTCCTTGGTTCATATGGACTTGCAGTATGTAAAAGGGTGACTAAGCCTTGTTGCTAGGCCCTATATTTTGATTTATTACTCATAAAGTCAGGCTTAAGGGGGGGTGTTAGAATAATCAACCCATAGTATTTACCCACTTAGACATTATTTCATTTATTTTGTCTTATTTTCCTAGTCCATGAGTCCCACCATGTGCAAGTTGCTAATTTCATATCCATAGAGGTCAAACTTGCCATTATTGACTCATGGAGCACTTGGGAAAGCCTTGGGAATCAAATCTGCTTTATTCCTGGCCTCCTAGGCGCCCTTCTACTTTTTCTGCTTTATTGCCTGCTTTTTCAGTGTTTTAAGGCACATAGGAAAGCAAGACTAGGTGAGGTGAATCAGCTTTGTTGCCTCTTCCTCCTCCACTCTTTCCTCCATGCAAAAGCATGTATGAGTTTCCATTTGACCACTCTTTAGCTTGCCCATGTGCCCTTGCTAATTCGTGGGGTCCTTGATAGATTTGGGATCAGCTTTTTACATCTATGGGGGATTTGCCTATTTTGGGTAAGCCTGCTTTATGCTAGATTTGGATGCTTCCTTATGCATTCAATTTTCTCATGTATTCTATATATTCAGCAGCCTATGTTATTACAGGGTTGGCTATTGTACACTCAGTTAATATAATTTTGTGTTACAGCTCCATATTCAGTCTCCATTGTTGATAATTTTGCATGATCAATTGTTAATTGTTGTGGGTGAAATTAATCTACTGCAGGCCTGAATTTCTACAGATTCCAATTGAAATTAAAACCCATCCTTCAAATTTAATCACTGAGGTAAACCCATTAATGAAATTCCATTGGGCAGGTTTTACTTCCCATGACAAAAAGGTTTTTGAGGATATATGGACTATATTTTCCATTCTTATTGAAAAAAGAGTTTTTAAATCCAAGCTTCCATGTGATTTAGATTATTGTTTCTCATCGGAATGAGTTTGTGCCTCATTCCTCAACCCAATTCCAAACTGATATGTATATGTTAGTCAGTGACTATTTTTGCTCATAGTTTGAGCGACCTAAATCTCAATCTCAATCTCAATCCTCATACATGCTTTTGTTTGGCAGGTATGTATGGACACCAAATTGGTTTTTGAGGTCAATTAGCTCCTTGTCCATGTGCTCACAAATAGAATCGAGAAAGAAGCTAGTTTGAAAATCAAACTTCTGAACTCATATTTTTCCGGTGGGAAAATGGATGATGCATGTCTGATATTTAAAAGAATATGCCACTGAAATGTGTTGTTATGGAATGAAATGATCAAGGGATTTGCTAGGAATAAACCTTGTGAAGAAGCACTAGAAATTTACTACCAGATGGAATTGGTATGCGTTCAACCAAACAATTTACTTATCCCTTTGTGCTCAAGAAATGTGTTAGGCTATTATCTCTGCAAGAGGGAATAGATATTCATTATCATGTAGTGAAATATGGGATTGAAATGTATGTTTATGTGGAAAGTACCCTCATAGACATGTATGAAAAATGTGGGGATTTAATGAATGCAAGAAAAATGTTTGACAAAATTCCCAAATGATATTTTGTCTCCTTGAATGCACTAATTTCATGATATGCTCAAAATGTACCTGTGGGGAAGGTTTTGGCACTTTAGAATCACAGTTGCAAATGTGAATCCCACTTCAGTCACCATGGTGAGTGTTCTTCCAACAAGTGCGTAGATAGTGGCTTTGCAGCAAGGTAAGCTTATCCATCATATTGTAATTAGGTGTGTGTTTGAGTCTTGTGATTCTTCTATTAATCCATATAAATCTAACATATTTCACACTAAAAAATTGTATAGCATAGACATGCACTCAATAAAGGGGAAAATGAGAAAAATCAATCACAATAGGGGTTTCATAAGTTCTGTTAGGTTACTGTAACTTGATCAAATTGAGTCAGGATCAATATTAGTTGCGAACATAGTGGGTTTTACCGAGTTTCGCTCAAGACTATTTGGAAACACTTGTATGGGGTCTAATCCAAGTCGGATAATTGCAAGTCAAACACACAATCTTAGTAACATTGTTGAGATCATCTAGCTAGGTCATCTAAGCTTTGGTTTCTCCTTGTAGGTAATTATTAGATGATGCATTATACCAATCTCAGTGTTCTTTTTTGTGGCAGATACTTCCTCCTCCTTGCACTCTTCATGTTTATCATGTCTTACAGATATCGAATCTTTTCCTCAAGGGTTCGGTTAATGATCCTAAATTTCTTGAACCCAAAGAAGAATGGGTTTGGATCCGCTTACTATGGCATGAGAAATATTGTACTCTACAAGAGTCTCTTATTTCCCTAGAAAGAGTAATTACATCCATCTATTTGAGGGTTTGAAATACATCTCTCCCCAAAACAAATTTATTGTGAACCAACAATTTAATCACGGATGATCCATACAATTAGTCTCGACCAGGGTTGGACCAAACACAATGTTCCTTGGTAGAAGAATTTAAAAAAATTGCTAAATCACCTTTTGAGTCTAATAAATATAACATTTAGGGGCTTCCAACATGAAAATTCCTCCTCATTGGGGCACCCAAAAGGGATTTTATTTTAATAAAAATTGGAATTTCATGACGTTCATATATAATTAAGTCGTATGATGGAATTAATCATCTTCTTTGATGTGATATTTTAGTTCATGTTTTCTTGTTGATCATATGATATTTTTCTTTAGGATTTCAAGGTACCTTAGGAAATCCATGCAGATTAGTATTATCGATTGTTATTTATAATCTGGTGGCCCTTTGTTTTGGTCATTTATTGGAGATAATAAAATTATACTAGCTTCCTAATTTAAATTTTTATGCCTTATACTCTTTTGATTTTAAACTTGCATCTCTTTGATATATGAAATGGGATTGAGGTCAAATGGTAAGTTGTTGTAGTGTTACATCTTTCAAGTTCTACTATCACCACATTTTGTGGACGAATAGTAATGAAAGGTTGGTTGTTGCTTCTTTAAAAATCGTAATATTTAGATCAATGAATCCCATACATTATGTTAGTCACCATAGGTTTTTCCTAGTAGTCATGTTATGGAGAATGAAATCATCAAAAATGGACATGCCACTATGATTGCACTAGAAATAAGGGGGTGTTCTACATCCTAGGTAGCATATGAATATTCATGAACACTTCATGCATGTAACAGTAAATTAAATCTACATGACGTGTCAGGCGTAATGAATATGGTTGCTATCACAGTACCCATGTAGACCTCGAGGGGCATATCAGAACGAAATTTAGGTGGCCTTGTTTTAGTTTTTCCATCCTACACAAATGTGAGTTTCAAATGATTGTGTTAATAAATATATATACATATAGTGGAGGAATAACAATCAAAACCAGGTTGGTTATTTCTTTCAAAAACCTAGGCGCTATATCAAATCAGTGACGCATTAGAGAAAATCAATTTTATATTTTTTGCCTTGTTTGGTGATTGCATAAATAAGTAGTTTATGTATATATGAATTCTATATTCTAGATCGCTCTTGCTTGTTGAACACATTGAAGAGAAGCTTGGGAAATTGAACTTAACCATTAAAAATAGTATCATGCATTAGAGAAGATTAGTTCTATATTCTATTCCTTGCTGGGTACTACATGTATTAGTAGTTTAAGCATACTAAGGTGTTAAGGAAAATGAAATTAGAAAAAATGGAGGAAAAAAAAATATCACTAGCATAGATCCATATTAAACTCGGATCTATCAATCACCCGAGAGGGATCCAATTTCTTAAGGTGTAATTATTTTTTAATTTTAACTCAATAAATTTGATCCCTATCTTACTTGATATATTTGGGTTTAAATTTTATTTTTTAATTTTATAGGCATACATAGAGCACCTCGCTCCTCTTGGTGCAATAACAGGTAGAGGGGAACTTGATATTGTTGTGGTAATCCTTGTAACTTGCATGTTATGGAAATGTTGAGAAATGAGGTTTTCTTTTACCAACTACAATAATCAATTCCGAATTTTGAGGTTTAATTTATGAACAACTATTAAGGTGTCATTTAATCATCTCAAAGATTGTAAAAAATTGCACCAATATGTGATTCCCAGTTTTTCAATTTTACTTTGCATTCACCAGCTCTAAATATCCATAGTCAATGGGGCACAATTAAGAAGACCTGTGTGAGTTAATTGCACATCATCATTTTTATACACATATCTTGAACACTAGAAAAGTTTTCAGCCTTTTGATTTTATGGTTGTTGTATTTCTATTTTAGGTCAAACATTCTTCCATAAACATTGAAATATTCAGGTGCAGATTTTTTTTGAGTGGATATTTTGATTTGTATGTACCAAAAATAATTGTCTTTTACTCGCAATGGTTAAAAATGATGCCATATTTTTTCAGTTTGGTCCATATTCTGATCAAATGGCACAATATTTCAGAGATGTTAAAGAACAAACTCAAGGAGATCATGTCCATGACAGGAGTTATTGTGGCAATACATCATGGTGTATATTCTCTGTGGATTGACCATAAAGGTTGCATAGATAATGGTTTTAGAGTAGAAACAAGTTCCCTTCTTTGATTACTCATCCATTTCTTGTGAATAAGTGTTGTAGTTTAAATATATTATACTAAAATATGTATGGCCATGTTATTTAAAGGTAGTGTCAATTGTAAATGGAATATGTAGCTTTGTAGTAATATGTGGTGGAAAACATAAAAAAACATTGATTTCTAATTTCTTTAAGAAATAGAAGGTAAATTGGACATAATGGACCTCCCTCCAAGGATTCTATGGGTGGGCTATAAAGAGCATACCATATTTTTTTAGGAAGACTAGAATGACTAGACATCTAGGTAACATGTTTAAGTATTAGTTTGAATACCAATACAATATGGGCCTTAATACAATGAAGGCACAAGAAATGGATTTAAGCATTACAAGAGGTGCATATGACCCCATGAGTATTATAAATTCCCATTCAAATTCAAATTCATTGGATGTTTAAAAAAAAAATTAAGGAAGTAGATATAATATTGAGGGCTCGATTATTAGAAAAAATAAATCATGACAACAATCCAAACTTGAAACACAAATAAATAAAAGCATATCTAGCACAGGGTGAGGAAAGAACTATCAAACAAAAGACAAGGAGAAGGGGACCCTTGTTACATGATACTACTAAATTGTATCGATACCATAGCTTTAATTTCATCATTCCACTGTTTCATAGGGATTTGGACACCATAGATCCAACATGGAAAAATGACCAATTGGAATCAATCATTGAAGAAAAAATATAAAAAAACATTTCCTTGTCCACTCCTCTCATTGGCCTTCATGACGGTTAAACAATGTTTCTCTATCTAATTAAATTATCACTGTAAATTAATTAAAGGGGATTAGAGACACACCTTGAGTTGTCCTTTAGAAATGACTCTAGAAAATGTTTACCCATCACACATCCCTCACAAACACCACTAGGATAGTTGATATGGGAAAACCCTTAGTTATGTGAAGATGACTCGTGTATTTCAAGGACCATCATTGGTGTAAAAAATATGAAAGTGCCCTAACCTATTTTCACCATTAGCATTGGCCACCATTGCATTGAATTAGTATTGTACTGCATGGAACCAAATACAATTCCACTGAACTATAAAAAATACACCAAACGTCACCATACTCTTTGACTACATGAAATTTGTGAAATATAGACCTATTAAAAAATAGACATGCCAAATGATGGTTATGTAGCTCATGCCAAATGATGGTTCTATAACTATTATTGTTCAAACTACTGAACAACGGTCCTCAATCAAATATATCCATCTACATGAAGCTTAGTCAAGAAAAGGGTGCCAATGATGATACAAATTGTTCATGTTAATGCTACAATAAAAAAGAGTGCAAGTTGTAATGGATAAAGATGTTTCATTTTAAAATCAAATTCATGCTAGATCTATTTCTTGTCCATGCAAGGATATAAAAGTTGGATAAATATTCTTCTAAAGTATTATTGAATGAAATGACGGATACTGGAGAACTCAAACACCTGCCATCTTATTTTCTCTCCTTCATTGTAAGGGAGAAGTTCTCTAAATTCTATACTAAATCTGGTAGATGCCAACTGTACATATCTTATGCATGTCCTTGGGTGCCTGGGTTTTATCCCTTATTGAAGTTGAAATGATTGGAAGATGATATTAGTGTTATGGTACTTCCTTTATTTCAAACTCTCCATCCTTAAGATGCTTGTTGAATAAATTTGCCAATTTGTTTCGAATTTTAGAAGAAATTCAGCCTCAAGATTGCCTAATAAGTAACAAAAAAATAATCTATCTCTTCAAAATTTGCAATTAGTTTATATTCATCTATGTCTATGATTTAAACATTGTTGAGGTTTCTAGGTTGTTTTCTTTGGGGTTTATGAGTTGATGGGTATCAAATAAATGAAGGATTTTACCAAATACAATTAAAAGTAAATCAATAATAGGGTTTTCCGAAGAATCCCCCATGGTCATTGCAAGTCGACGTTTCGATTCCGAATCGGGAACCATCATGACGACAAAAAAGTCAGATAGGTAAGTTGTAGTTCTAGAGTAATAAATAGGTTTGTTATTTAGGTTTTCTAAATAAGTTTTTTTAGCCGACTATGTTTGTAGGTTTTAAAAAAAAATTTAAATTATGTCTTTTATTTATTAAAAAAGTTTTTTAATTTTTTAAAATTATTAAAAGTTTTTCGATTTTTTTAAAAATCTTTTAAGATTTTAGATTTAAAAAATTTTAAGATTTATATTAGAATTTTTTTAGATTTATATTAAAATTTTAATTGAAACTATTAAGAATTTTTAGATTTATATTAAAATTTTTAATTGAAAATTTTAAGAATTTTTAATTGAAAATATTAATAAAAAATTTAAATTTTTTTTATATATTTATATAACAATTTTTTTAGATTTATATTAAATTTTTAATTGAAAATATTAATAATTTTTAATTGAAATTATTGAAAAAATTATTAAATTTTTTTAATTAAAAATAAGATCTTAAGATTATATTTCGGAGGAAGGGATTGATCTCAATGACATCATGGTTAGCTTTGATGTTGTGAGTCTATTTACCAAGATCCCATTAAATGAAGCTATTGAAGTCATTCATGAAATCACCGACCCAGAGACAACTAAATTTGCAGAAGTTTGTCTCCAATCCACGTTCTTCAGTTTCCAAGATGAATTCTATGAACAAACTAGTGGGGTAGCTATGGGGTCTCCCCTCTCACCTATCGTCGCCAATATTTTCATGGAGAAATTTGAAAACAAGGTCCTTGAATCCTATCCCTTGAAAGCAAAATTGTGGAAAAGATATGTGAATGACACTAATGTCATTTGGCCCCATGGAGAACAAGAACTCAATAGAGTCTTGGAGCACCTCAACCACCAATTAGTTGACATTAAATTCACCATGGAAGTGGAAGAGAATGAGAGCATTCCCTTCCTTGACGTCTTGATCTACATGAATCTGGACGGTTCTTTGGGACATAACGTCTTTAGGAGGAAAACCCACATGGACAGTTATCTAGATGCATATTCTCATCATCATCATCCTCAGAAGCTAGGGATCATCAACACCCTAGAAATGAGGGCAGTTAGGATTTGTGATGATGAACATCTTAAAGAAGATTAGGATAACCTAACAAAAATATTGAAGAGCATCGGTTACAAAGAGAGTGACATCAAGAGAGCTATTAGGAACACCTTAGGTAAACAAAAAAAACCCCAAAAACTCAATGACAAAAAGAGATCCCATCTCCCTTACATTCAAGGCGTCACCGATAGGGTTTCCAAAATCCTAAGAAACAAGGAGATCCTTACAGCTTTTAAACCTCTAGAAACCATAAGGTAGAAAATGAGGACTGTCAAAGACAAGATTGAAAAACATCAACAAAATGTGGTTTATAAGTTTACATGTTCATGTGACCTTAACTACATTGGGGAAACTAGTCGGTCTCTCAAGGTTAGAATGAGAGAACACGGGGATGACATCCGCACCTCATCCTTCACAGAACATTTGGAGAAATCAAAACACCATATATGCCTGGAAGAAACCTCGATGCTTTCCAGAGAAAACCATTATTACAAAAGATAATTCAGAGAAGCCCTAGAAATAATCAAACACCCAAAAAAACTAAATAGAGATAGTGGATTTGAAGTGAGTAAGAATTGGGTCCCCCTAACCAAGTATCAAAACAAACTCAACATGTCTAGGTTTTAGGTCAGAAACAATAAACTGACCCTTAAACTAAATTATTCAAAATAACTTTAAAACTTTAAGCTTTAATTTTTCTAAAACTAAAATTTTTCAAATTTTTTCTTTTAAAAATAAAAATATAATTAGTTCTTGTTAAATATAATAATAATAAGAATAATAATCTTAATTAAGATTTAATAATTTAAAACAAACATAAATATAATCTAAAGACCTTATTTTTAATTAAAAAATTTTAATAATTTTTTTTAATTATTTCAATTAAAAATTCTTAATATTTTTTAATTAAAAATTTAATATAAATATAAAAACATTGGAATATAAATATAAAAAAAAAATTAATATTTTTTCTTAATATTTTCAATTAAAATTATAATATAAATCTAAAAACTTTCTAATATAAATCTTAAATCTTAAAAGATTTTTTAAAAGATTGGAAAACTTTTAATAATTTTAAAAAATCGAAAAACGTATTTAATAAATAAAATACATAATTAAAAATAAATAAAAAACCTACAAACATAGTCAGCTAAAAAAACTTATTTAGAAAACCTAAATAACAAACCTATTTATTACTCCAGAACTGCAGCTGACCTATCTGAATTTTTTAGCTTGGTGATGATTCCCAATCTAGAATCGAAACGTCGACTTGCAATGACCACTGCGGATTCTCTGGAAAACCCTACTATTGATCTACCTCACCACAGAAACTTACAAACTGAAATTAAAAGGAAGTTGATCGTACCTATCCATACCGCACAAAAAATTGTTGAACATTGTACTGCTACTGAATTTCCATAAAGAAGATAATAATATGGCAGAATCTTGTTATTATGGTGACATAAATTAATATAGGATAATCCTATATTCCTTATTAAGAATCTCATACACATCTATATTCCTGTGATAGTATAATCCTCTCGAAGCAAGCTATCTTTAAAATATTGTTAACAAGAGAAACATGGATAATGGTTGTTGCACATGTTTGAGATATAATGTGACATAAATATAGAAGGGTTAATAAAGGTTTGCAATCTGCATCACACTCTTTTGATCTACTGCTTTGTTCATGTTGTGTTCCAAAAGTTGTAACGAGGAGGAAGGAGTATTGATCAATGGCTCTCGTTTTTAGGTGTCAGACATTCTTCTTTATGATGCAAACAACAATTTAGAAACATTTATATTTTTTTCTCAAACTATGAAGGAAAAGGTATGATTATCTTATTTAGTTTCTTGGTTAACTTGGCTTATTTAAATTTCCTTATGTCTCTATAGCCGATGCCAAATTTAGAATTTAATCTATGAACGTTTCTTGGCATGTTTATGTCATGCATATATTGAATTCCTGCTCTCTTGATGCTATTATAAATCCTGCGGTACTTTGAGAAGCTACCACTTGTAGCAAGTGTTTCCTTACTTGACTCTTTAAAGGTGAGTGCACCTTATTGATTTGCAATAGTCATGGATTATCTTAGCTTGTTATTTTACATAGTTTGAATTCATATGTACTAGCTTGTTATTTTGTATAGTTTGTTATCTTATATTTTTATTTTATATAGTTTGAAATAATGTTTACTAGTTGTCCAGATTATGAGTGTTGCACCTGGAAATTCCACATCGCGTATCATCCTTCCTAGAAATTCCACATTGTCCATTTTCCTTCTAGAGAATCTGACCTGAACTTGACCTGAGATGTTTTGGGATTCTTTTTCCCATATCTTGGAGGGTCGACACCTTTCTCCCTTTTACACAGAGCGCCGATGGTGCTGCCCACTGTGGAGTAAAGAGTGTTGATGCCTCCTTCCTTTGACATAAAATTAGGTCAACGCACATACCCTTTCTGCCAGAAGCACCAATGGTCCAAAAAGGGGGAAAAAGAAGGTTATGGAAGCTTCCATTCAGAAGCCTCCATGGATTCAGTTCCTACATGCTTGGGAGAGGTGGAATTCACCTCACTCACCTATTGGGATCATATCCTATCCATTTCCCAAGTCATCTCATGAGTTCTAGGCTGATAAATGAAGCCTTCATGATGTGAGTGGAGGAGGTCAAGAAAAGTACCCTTATGTTGTTAATTTGAAGTCTGAATCAGAGGAAAAGTAGAGTAGGTTTGTGTATGGAGAGATATTGATAGTTATACAGGATTGTATATGTTCTTGTAGATATCAAAGCCATCAACATCAAGGATTGGTTGTACTTTTCTCTATTTCATAATTAATACAAAATCATTTCCCACTCCCTTAATTGATCAGTTAATCGACAACTGCGCTGAAAGCATTATTTTTTCCTTTATGGATGGCTTCTTCAGGTACAATCAGATTGAGATTCTGTCATCAGACCAACACAAGACGGAATTTATTTTCCCTTGGGGGTACCTTTCCTATCGCAAACTACCTTTTGGTTTAAAAACCGCTGGCACGAAATTCCAACACGCCATGTCATATGCTTTTCATGACATCAAACATGTTGTGAAACCTTATCTTGATGACCTTCCTGATCATTCCATGCAGCGGGATATTCATGTCGATCATCTGAGAGCCATTTTCCTTAGATGTCGTCATTTTAATATTCATCTAAATCGTCATAAATGTGTTTTTTGTTTAGGAATTGGCCGAATCATTGGATTTATCATTTCTACAGATGGAATCCTTATTGATCCCTTGAATATTGAAGCTATCTTATCCTTCCCTGCTCCTACAAACATAATTGAGCTCCAATGTTTGCAAGGGAAGGAAAATTTTATATGTCATCTCATCTGTAATTACACAGAAAGGACGCACAATTTTAGGAGGTTGCTTAAAAAGGATACCCCTTTCATTTGGGATGATTTTGCACAACGCTCATTTGATAATCTCAAACATGCACTTACCCATGCACTGGTGTTGCAACCACGAAATTATACTAAGCACTATTCCTTGTATGTTGCTACATCATTTTCTACCATAAGCATGGTCCTTGTTCAAACCGATCAACACGACCAGGAACATGTGATCTATTACACTAGTAAGAGTCTTTTAGACTTTGAAACTCAATATTCACATGTGGAGAAGCTTGATCTTGCCACAGTCTTCGTGGTCCAGAAGTTTCATCATTATATCTTTCTTCGCAACACCACTGTTTACGCTGATTCCAACCCCATGTACTACATTTTGACACGTCAAGTGTTTGGGCGCAAATACTCACACCGGATTGTTATTCTCTAAGAATTTTAGTTGGAGTTCGCCAAAAGTACTTCTAAAAGTCTCTTGTTTTTGCAGAGCTCATATGTGACCTTCCTTGTACTACCGAGGATACAGAGCCCTTCGATTCATTGCCAAATGAATCGTTGTTTCTCATTAGTATGACTCATCCTTGCTATGGAGACATCATTTTGTATCTCCAGACTTTACAATATCATCCCACCACAACTCGCGATGAGCATCATTGAATCCACTACCATGCTAAATATTATCTCATTCTGAATGATACCTTATACCACTGTGGTGTTGATTCGATATTATGTCGTTGCCCCACTCATGAGGAAGATGGAATTGTCCTAAATGATTTCCATGCTAGAGCTTGTGGTGATAATCTATCTCGGTTGGCTATTGCCCAGAAAATCTTGTGTGTAGGGTATTTTTGGCCCTCAATATTCAAATATTCCATTGAAATGGTCAAGAAATGCTCACCATGCCAAATGTTTACTATAAAAAAGTGCATCCATCTAGCTCCGCTCCATCCCGTCATAGCAGTTGTCCCTTTTTCAAAATGGAGCATCGAATTTGTGCACTGTAGACCTACCTCTGCCGGGGGTCATGACTACATTATTGTGGCTATGGACTATTTCATGAAATGGGCTGAGGCTATGCCCACATATGCCAAAGACGGTAAAATAGCTGCGCTATTCTTGTTTAACCATATCATTTCTAGGTTATGGATTCCTAGGGCTATTGTGACCAACCATGGGTCACACTTTTAGAACAAGTTGATGGAAGAACTTAGAGCAAAGTTAGGGTTTCGTCACGATAAATCTACACCTTACTATCCTCAGGAAAATGGTCAGGTTGAATCCATTAACAAGGTATTAAAAACTATGCTTTAACGTATGGTAGGGCAAGCCAAATCGAACTGGCACTTGTAACTATTCTCTGCACTTTGGGCTTATAGGACCACTATGAAGAATTCCACCGGTTTCACGTCTTTTGAATTGGTTTATGGGTTGGAAGAAACTCTCCCAATAGAACGCGAGATCCCTTCTCTAAAACTTGTTGTTGAAATTTTTCCCCATACCATGATAGGAGAAGAACATTTTCTGTATCTAAATAAAATTGATGAAACCCATTGCGATGCTGACTTACCCAATGACGCACACAAACTACGGATCAAAACCCAATATGACAGAATCATCTAACCCATTAGAGGAAATTTCAACTCAAAATGGGCCTCCTAAAATGAACTAATAAAATAATAGTTAAAATAATAAAATAATATTTATTAATTTTGGAGGAAGAAAAGAAAAAAACTACTTTTTTGTTTGTATTTTTGACATATCTCCCTATGTTTTTACTCAAATTTCGATCGGGAGAGCTCATTGGATGTGGAATTAAATTCTGCATCCAACGAGTACCCGCTCGGAATACTTTTGATGGACCCCGCTACCCCAAAAACAAGAAATATCTGAAAAAATGGAATGATGACATCATCATTCTGTTTTTCAGGTATTTCTTATTTTTGGGGTAGCGGGGTCCATCAAAAGTATGTCGAGTGGGTACTTATTGGATGCAGAATTTAATTCCACATCCAACGAGCTCTCCCGATCGAAATTTGAGTAAAAACACAGGGAGATATGTCAAAAATACAAACAAAAAAAATAGTTTTTTTTATGATACCTATCCCCAAATTTATATTAAAAAAATGTTTAAGACCTATACGGTATTTCAAATTTAAAGCAATTTCATTAGCTAACACATGATGACATGGAATTTGAATAAAAGTTAAAAGGCCCATTTTGAGTTGAAATTTCCTCTAATGCCTCTCTTTTGATGAAGGAGACCTAGTCTTGACTTATGAACAGAAGCACGATAAGATGGGGGCAGGAAAATTTGAATCCATGTGGCATGGACCCTATATTATCATCTGAGTTTTATAAAAGGGTGCATATGAGTTAGTATATTGTGACGGGATACCCTTGGGTGAGCCCCACAACGGGCTCTACCTGAAAAGATACTAGCCTAGGTCATATAGCATAGGGTCTTTTGTAAATATTGTTTATAGTTTGTTGTGTGTCTTAGGTTTGAAAAGTGTGTCTTTTGTGTGATCTGAGATGTGTTTTTCAGAAAACCCTACTTATGTATGTCTTTTGTCTAATGGAAAGATGACTACTTTCACTGGTTTTGATGATGGTGCTAATCGATATACACTAAACCTTGTGTCAGCAACTTGGGTATTGTACTCTCCTACATGTGATATGGTGAGTTCAGTGGGTGTTTTTTTAGGTCTCTCCACCAACAATTTAGAAGAATACCATGCTGTGATTGGATTGATGATGGAAGCCCTAGCTAATGATGTAAGGGAGATTAGGGTTTACCTAGATTCCGAACTAGTTGTTCAATAGCTTAACCGGGTCTATACAATCCAAAATCACGTGCTTCTTCATACATTCCAAAGAATTAGGTTGTTATAAAGATCTTTTGAGTAGGTTATATATCAACACATTCCACTACATTTGAATGTTGTGGCAGATTCCCTAGCTAATTATGTTTTGGATTGGTACATTGCTCATAATTAAGAAGTCCCATTGAAATATAAACAAAATACATGTAAATTCATAAGTAGATATCATTTCACACATCACATTTTCTGCACACACAACTGTAAAAAAAAAATTGTCATATATATAAAACTGTGAGACTGAGATACAAAAATTGGGATGAAACATCAAGTTTTCAGTTCCCTCAAATTTTAGGACTGTAACAAGTTCAAAATATACATATATGGAGAAAAATATGAATTTTCGTAGCTTTTAGTATACATAGAAAAAATGAAAAGATCTGTGCAGACTAACCCTCATGGTAGTGCTCGTGATATCATATGATATCCTAAGCCACTCTACGCAGTAGCCTGGAAAAATCATCCATAGACCCCTGCTGTCTGGTGTTGGTAACGCTTAGGTATATCGTCGGTGGTCATGTCCAGAATCCCTACAGTCAGACACTACAAGTTCTCTTCCAAATATCTAAGCTCATCGCTAGCCTCAAAGTGATAAGCCACCATCTCCCTCGTCCCTTCCCGCCTCGAAATGGGTGACATGCCTACTAGGCGTACTGGTCCAATATATGTATAAAAACCATTACAAAATAACAATGCAATAAACTTCAAACAATTAAAAAAACATAGTGGATAATGTCTTTTCTTACATCGTCCATCCCACATCTCTCCCTCATGTAGTAGAAGCTCTGGATCATCCCGGAAGTTTTCCCCATCATAGGCATATTCTCCTATCATGAGTAGTTTTCCATTTAGCCAACGGAAAAAGGTTGATCCATAAACAACTTTGGGTCCAACACCTCCATGGTGAGCCATGACATACACCCACCTAAGCATCCTAGGATCCTCAGGGTCCAACCTACTCACAGTCACTTGTGGCCTCATGTGGGGCACCCACTATAAGAAAAAAGATACCACCACAGCTCCATAACCAAACTGCTTAAGTGTCCCCCGCTTACATTTGTTCAGTTGTTCCTTCAGACTTTCCAACATTCCTTCACACCAATTAAATACCGTGGGAGTCTTGCACTTAATGGAATACAACATGTGTGTCATCATACTCAAGTGGGTAGACCTAGTCCCATCCACTTTTCCAATAGTGTAGACTACTGTCCTCAGAGGAAGGTTCACTATTTGTTGGATACGCAGTTTCCCAGACTGAGGCTGCATACCTAGTGAACAGTATTGGTCTATCAAATCATCTAAGGAGGGCTCTCCCCCTTGTGCACCGGATAGCACTACTAGTCTACCTCTCCATTACAAGCTAGTCAGAAAGTAGATATCCACGATATCTATAGTCAAATTATGGGTCCCAACTACAAAGTATTCCTCTTTAGGATCCCACATGTCTATGATGTACTCTAGCAAGCCGATGTATGATTTCATGCCTGGTACTTGGAAGTACTTCAGCAACCCACAGTTCAGTAAGGCCTCTATGGTAGCAGGATCAACTATAGTTTCATCATCTACCATCTCATGTTCATGTTCTTTCTAGATAACCATGATGTAAATGCGGTATTGCACCTGCAACACATGAAAATTTTCATTAGAAATTACATCATGGTGAAAAAGGAAAGATTTAAAAAATATTTTTAAATACCTTGGAAGGAAAAATTGAATTTTTTGATGAAATAACAATTTTTGTTTTCCATTTTTAGGGCTCACAGCACCTCTCTATCATGTGGATATGGTTCCTATGATGCACCTACCTCCACCTACACAAATCACTGATGGTCGGTGCCTCTATCAGCTGTGTACAAAACGCCTACAGTGCATCTGTCCGAGCATGACAGAGTGTCGTCGTGTGCTAAGCTGGAAAATTAAAAATCCCTACGACCCAAAATTATTTCCATCAAATTGGCCAAAAACCCATTTTACCCAGTCTAAATTTCCTAAATCATTCAAAATGAACCCCCTATATTTATTTAAAAACCAATAAAAACATTATGAACATGAAATGGAAACAATTTGGGAGCAAGATTTAGATTCTTACCTCCTCCAAAGAAGATTGATAAGCAGTGGGAGACACTTGTTCAATCATCAGTGGAAGCTTTCTCTTTCACTCCAACTACAAAACTTTCATACTGGTAAAACAAAATGGTAAAGAAATCTTACTATTCCCTTTCTATTTATAGAAGTTTTTGAAATTTTTACTATTTCATTGTAATTTAATTATTTTGAAATCCAAAATTATTTGATGAAAGTGGGATTTTACTATTTACTTTATATAGTTTTCATAATGTTGGTTTCTAATATGTTTTTGATCTTTTTAGGTCAACTTTGGGGTTATGGCTATAAAAATAAATTATTTTAGTCTTTTTCAAGCTTGCCGAAAAATGAAAAAGTACCGAGCATCTTTATACACTTTTTACATGCTTCTTATAATGCTAGTAAAAAGGTGTCAAGTATAATTTTTCGCTTTTTCAAACTCGTTAAAAGTGGATTATTAAAAAGGAAACCTGTTCCATAGTTATATTTAAGCTATTTTCAGTCTCCTTAAAAACACAAAAAGATTTCCAAGCGAACTTGTTACGTTTATGCTTGTAAAAGAATCAGAACAGTTGACTAATTGGGGGTAGGTTATCTCTTTTTTCAGACCGACTAGACTTATTTACAAAAAATGACCTTTTGGAGTCTTCTTAGTCATTTTAGACTCTCTAAAGATCAAACAAAAAATGATTTTTCTTTCATCGGACTGGTAAAACAAAAAAACTAAAGACCCTATCTAGGAACAAACCCCTCCTTTCTCAGGTTCGTAAAACATGTGAGAATGGACTCATCACTTGATGAGCTTTAAAGAGTGTTTGTTACCCTCTTTGGACTCGTAAAAATGAAAAAGAGGCACTCATAATTCGAGATGGGGAAATTAAAAGAAAGGGGAATGGTTTTCATTTGTATTTATGGTAGTAGTCTATAGTCCACCTTTGAACATGGCACCTGTCTACATTTACATATCTAAATAGTTGGGTATTCAACTTGTCTCTAAGTCGATCCACCTTTGTGAGTCAATTCAAAGAATGCTCTGTCATATTCCTTGCATTACACCTGGTTCTAGTCTAGTCAATTCAAAGCTTCCAAGTCACTTGTTGTGCTGCAAATTGTTCAAAGGATGTCTCTTCCAAAAAATAACTCATTAGTAACTTTACCTATTCATAAATTTAGTCTTGTCTAATTTAGTTTCATCACTTCAAATCAACTTTTGTTCCTTGTTTCATGTCACTAATGTGGGAATCATCATGGCCCTCCTGTGAGAAGTATGTTCCTGTCGAATTCAAAACATTATCGAGGAATTAGACCTAGAAACCTAAAGAGTACCTTGAATACTTCATGCCTCAATGGTAGGTTTCCTTACTTTCAACAGTAGTTTTTCATCAATGACCTCTGATTGAAATATTCTATGAAGTGTTCAACTTCAAAACATTTATTCACACTTGAGAGAATGTACTAAGATACCTTGGGGATCATTGACATTAATGGTGATTTCCCTCGCACTTGTTAACAGTTGACACCAATGACTGGTAATCAAGTGCTTTCTTCCATATTCAACGTCAAGACATCTATTCACATGGTTGGAGTTGTATCGGTTGGGGATTGGAATGAATACCCTGAGTGGTTAGGATTCATCATTGCCTATGCTCAAGTTGTGTTTGGAGATAATTCAGAGTCCCGACACGGATCCACATTGTATGTTTGGTGGTTGTGTTTTGTATTTGAGGTTAGAGAAATGGATCTACTTTGTATGCTATCTAGCTATGTTCTACCTCCTATATTAGTTGTTCATAAATCTACAGTGTATTATTGGTAGCCATGAAGTGGTCATCATCATAGATCTACAGTGTATTGGTCCGCAGCTATGATTCACTTGAATAGAGTCAGTTATGAGTCCATCTCTCATTGTCACTATATTAGATGGATATATTGAAAACTATTTCACCTATCACTTCCTTCTAGCTTCATAGTTTGGGGGGCATTCTGTTGCACCTAAAAATTCCACATTGCCTATCATCCTTCCTGGAAATTCCATGTTGTCCATTTTCCTTCTAGAGAACTTGACCTGAACTTGACATGAGATGTTTTGGGCTTCTTTTTCCCATATCTTGCAGGGTCGACACCTTTCTCCCTTTTACATAGAGCGCCGATGGTGCTTCCCACTGTGGAGTAAATAGTTTCGATGCCTCCTTCCTTTGACATAAAATTAGGTCGGTGCACATACCCTTTGTTCCTGGAGTGTCAATGGTCAAAAAATGGGAAAAAAACAAGGTTCTAGAAGCTTCTATTTAGAATCCTCTGTGGAGTAAAATCCTACATGCTTGGGCAAGGTGGCATTCACCTCCCTCACCTGTTGGGATCATATCCTATCCATTTACCAAGTCATATCATGAGTTCTAGGCCTATAAATAAAGCCTTCATGATGTGAGTGGAGGAGGCCAAGGAAAGTACCCTTATGTTGTTAGTTTGAAGTCTGAATCAGAGGAAAATTAGAGTTGATTTGTGTATGGAGAGATCTTCATAGTTATAGAGGATTGTATATGTTCTTGTACATATCGAAGCCATCAACATCAAGGCTTGGTTGTACTTCTCTCTCTTTCATAATTAATACAAAAGCATTCCCCTTTCCTATATTTGATGTGTTGATTTCAATTGAATATTATCGGACTTCTTGATCACTGATATAAGTAATCAATTTAATATCATGATTCTCTCATCTTGTTTGTTTGTCTTTTGATCTATTTTGAAGGCGTTGAACCATTTCAAGGACTTTTAGAGAAAATACAAAGAGATATAGGTATGAGGTATATTGTATTTCATGTTATTTAATTTGATTGCTTAAGAAAAGGATATGTTGTTGTGTCTTTTTGTTCTATGTTTGTGACTTACAGTGCAGAGGAATCGACAGTGTCCGCACTGATTGAGAATTCCTTATAACAATGAGATTATGTCCTTCATGATTTTAAAATATTTAAACAATGTTTACTAGTTGTACATATTAAAATACAAAGTGTGTTTCCCTAATGGGAGACACAATATGTTTGCTACATATTTTTCCATGTTGATTTTAAACTCTTTAAACCCCCTAGGGTCAACAACCTAGGATTTTAATTTTTAATTTTTAATACATCATCATCATATGATTAAGATGTATAATAGTCAACAAGCATCTCTCATGTGCATTAACCATACAATATTACTATCCCATCCTATGTTTATAACTAGGATGTTTCCTAAAACCCAAATATTGACTCCTACATTCTGCTAAATGCGGGAAAACATTCAAGAGTATATTTGAATATGCAGCAAATAAATGTAAAGTTAAAATAATGTAGAAAATAACAGGGAGCAATTTTTTAGTTAAATTCAAGTCTGGTAATAAAGGGTTTATCCCTGTTAAAGCTCATTTTCTGATACCTTTAAAGTTGAAACCACATTCAACATTAGGTCTAGGACTGTGCAATGATGCAACATTATTATTTTTCATGAGAAATGTATTGGATAGGCTTATCTTCTAAAGAAATCCAATTGTGAAACTTTTCATTAACCCAAAATTGCACTTCAATTGTGTTGAAGTTAAGCTAAATTGTGAGGTTTCCTACTGATACTAAAGTCCTATTTTGTATCTAGTTATTCTTAGGTTTCTTGTCTTCATGTGACTACTTTCTATTTATGGAATTTTGTTCTTGACACAAGCTCGATGGTGACTTCATCAAAAATGTCACACTTCTATGTAAAAGAAAGAATGAAAAACACATTTATTTTTTCTAGGAACTTGTCCAAAGGAATATGAAAGTAAAAGGGATTTTACTCCTGAATACATATGGATCAAACATATGACAACAGAAAGCAAGAAATCCCCCATACATTCTATTGTGAATATTATCCTCTAAAAATAGACCTCAAAAAATAAGTCTCTCGGACAATCCTGATACTTATCTATTATAACCTGAAAATATGGAAAAAAACTAGTTTGAATGACTCTTCAACTCTAGACTTCAAATCAAAAGTCAAAATACCTTGACTATGTCAAGGTGCCAGAGATATTTTTCCAATATTGAAAATATGTGTTCAATGTATTGACCTTCTTTTAAAGGGCATCAGTCAGCATAGTGTTCTTGAGTGTATTATATAACCTCAAACAATGATCATGATTCATTTAATTGATTTTTCACATATTCTAGTTGAACACAATGAATTTGAATTTTCCCTTTTATCCATTAAATAAACACAGAGGAATCCCCATATACTACAAGCTCCTAATCCCCTTTGTCAAGGGATGTCTTTAGAAAAAGAGAAAGGGACATCATTTCAACATAATTCTTTGACCCAATTTCCATACTAGAGTTGAATGTAATGAAGTGCTCCTGACATAGGACTGGAGTGCCTCCAACATTGTTAAATTACCTTGGCCCTAAGTAACCAAAAAATTCACTCTTGTTTGTCAACTAAATTTTTCCTTGACATCTAGTGGCAGAAACTTGAAACTAAAATGTAGCATGACATGGATGGTCTACGATATTTTTCCCATCAACATTGTCAAATCAATATGAAAACTATGAGGTCCTGGAGTGTCTTTTGAAATCATTCTTGATGCAGTCTGATTTTAATGGAATAAATTTATATGATTGAAAACTTTCTTGATGACCGTGACTCTTGAGCATAGAATTGGAAATTTGTGACTTGTCGACATGATGAGATGTAGGGAAACTTATATAATAACTCTTTAAATTTTAAGATCATGAAATAATACTCATTTTATTGTAATCCTTTTAGGTCCTCCATGTCTATTTCTTGATGTTTCTGTGATTTGACAATGCTTATAGAAAATCCTTTTTCTAAAATGCTTCATAATGCGGGCACTTGGTGCACCTGAAAATTCCACAGTATTCTGTTTTCCTTTCAAAAATCCAGACTTGAGATCCCTTTGGTATCTTTTTTCCATCTTTTGGAAGGACAAAAATTTTCTTCAACTATGACAAAGCGTCGACGGTGGTTTTTGCAGTGGAGCAAGGAGCGTCGATCCCTATTTCCTTTGACAACAAGTTAGGTCGTCATCGTTACACCTTTAGCTAAGTGCGTCGATCAACAAAATATGAGAAAAAATAATGTTCTAGAAGATTCCTTGAGGAAACCTCCTTGGATTCAATTCCTACTAGAATGGGAGAGCTGGCATTCACCTCCTTTAACTATTGGGATCACCTCCTATCCATACCCCAAGTTAATCTCATGTGTTTTGGGCCTATAAATGAAGCCTTCATGATGTGAGTGAGGGAGGAAAAAGAAAGTACCCTTCTGTTGTTGGATTGAGATCTGAGTTAGAGGAAATATAGAGTGGGCTTGTATGTGAAGATATTTTCATAGGTGTGAAGGATTTTAGATTTGATTTATAGGATAACGCCATCAACATCAAGGCCTTGTTGTAACTTTACTCTCTCATTGTTAATACAAAAGTGTTCCCTTTTCCTGTATTTAATGTATTTTACCTGCATATTAGATACTGTTGGACTCCTTGATCGCTGACATAGGTATTTGATTTGTCATGATGCTCTCACTTTATGTTTTTGTCTTTTGATCTATTTTGTAGGTATTGAACATTGGAAGGACTTTTGGAACAAGGACAAACCGACTTAGGTTTGAGGTAAGATTTTGGTTTCATGTTATTCATATTGATTACTTAGGGGAAATATATGTTGTTGTGATCTTTTGTTCTATACTTTTACTTTGCAGGGTAGAGGAACAACTCTTGTCCGCAAGAGGTGTAAAATTCCTGATAGCAAAATTGGAAATCATTATAGGGATAGCTTAATCCAGTCAGATATGGGGAATATCCAGTGATATCTTGGGAAGATCGAGTCAGATCTGGGGAAAATCCAGTCAAATCTGGTGTAGATCCAGTCAAATCTATGATTACTGGTAACTTTCTCACCTATGAAGGTCACACTCTCTTCCTTTAGTCATTTCAGCTAATAAGGTATGCAATCTATCTTACTGTTCTGATTATTGCCTTTGTTTAGAAGTTGTGTTTACCCGTCATCAAACTCATCATATTTTCTTGGTTTCTTATGCAGATATTTGATTTCCTCATCTATTAATATGTCGACACACTTAGTTTTGGTTGACAGAGCATCGAACCCATCACAGTGCATTTCTCCTTCTGGTGAAAAGCACCGACAACGCCTTTCTTCATTTGACATAGAGCACCAATGGTGCCCTACTAAAGTGGACAAGAAGCACAGACCCTACTGCAGTGCTTTGTTGTAGCTTTCCTTCGTGCATCGAGCTAGGCCCTTTGGAATACCTATTTTTTAGTTTTTATGTTTTTTACTTCTCTAAAAGATTCTAGTGTAACTCAATCAAGTTTTCTAAGTAATTGATTATTCTGGTTTTGATCAACTGATTCTCATTCATTGATGCTCAGTTTCAAGAAATTTACCTTCTTCGTTTAGTAAAATTTTTTGAAAGGAATTTGGTGAAGGATAGTCTTGGACTTTTTTTATTTGTGTGTGCTCTGATATCTGAAAAGTTTATCTTGAAAAGGAAATCCATAGCCTCTCATTGAGTTAGTTTGTTTTGAACTCCTTTATGTCTTTTATATTTCAGAACTTCAATTAAAAAATACAAAAAGAAATGAGTTAGTTTATATTTGTTTGTGCTTTGGAAAAGGTTTTTTTTCAGTTGCATGATTTAGACATATAGGTGTTTTTTACATTTTCAAGAAAAGTTAATTATGAAAATCTTGGAGGCTTTGCTTTTTTTTCTTGTTTCAAAAAATCAAAATTATTATTAGTGAAATTTTTGTGTTTGAAGAATTCTCTTTAGAGTTTCTTGTTAGGTCTTGTTATTTGAATTATTGGAAGTGGCATTTGAATTAGTGTGGTTTTTTTAGAAAAAAAATGGTCTTCTCCCTACCTTAGCTAGTTTTCATTGAAAGAAAAAGAACTGCATCACATATAGAATAATTTTTCATTTTGGAGAAAACACCTCACAAACATTCACTAATCATTCATATAAGATAAACGATAGCTTTATGCTAAATTTTTTATAGAAATTTGTGTGATAGGGCAGAGACATGTTCTGACTTATTTAAACATAAGAGCTGTCATTTGATGCCTGCACTACAATCTTGGGTCTGTGTGGTTCCTCCACGTACCATTAGTATATAGAATGACCTTTCATGTGCCCTTGAGTTATATTGAAAGGTACTTCACCTACTCGATTGTATATAGGAGGGCCCCTTTCAAATTGTTTTGCATTGGACAACACTAACACAGATTTGAGCTCCCATGTACCTTGTGTATATTGGGAGACCCTAGTAGGATTCCTATACCATCTTATAAAAGCCCTTTTGTTGTCTTGTTGGAGAAATACACTAAGAACATCAATCAGGGAGCTACTACGCATGTTTCGTTCAAGTAGTTGGGTATTCAGGTGAGGTACAATTGATCCTCCTCTCTGCATTTTACTGTTGGACCCTGCAGTATGTCACGATTTGTGGAAACTTGAAAATCCTAGTGAGAGATCGACTATCTTCATCCCATCCTATCATTTAAGTATGCTTGCGGAATTTATCTTGTGTAGCTCTATTTGTGTGTGTATCTTTCTTTATACCTAGGGTAGAAAAATTCATCCATCACCCTGGATGAGCAATTTGTGAGGCGGTCTCGCATACTGCAGGGTTTACCACTTAACTCTCCTCCTATCACGGAAGGACACAAAGGTGAAACCATAGAACAACCAACTTCTATTGATGCTCATATAGAAACTACTGCAGCTACTGAATCCATATAATATTTATCTATTTACAATATTCCTTTGGTCCAACTGCCTCTCATAGCCAGCACAAACATTCACTTCCCAATGGAAGGCCAACCTGGCTCATCCAACTAGACTGTTAATCATCCGTCGGATGAAACTATGGAAGCAGAATACATCCCAAATGATCCTTTTTGGAGAACATCTCTAGGACAAACTATTGTTGAGTATGGAACTACTACAACTAAACCGGATCCATCTATACTCGCTCCTTTAAGGAGACTCTTAGAGAATGCTCCATCAAATGAACAATTTATCCGAGATTGTGTCAAGCATTTGCATCAACGTGCAGAAGAATTTAAGAAATATGATAAATTGAGAAGGATAAGCATCACCCCTCTTCCTATTCTTTCAAGAACAACACCACCTGAGTATCATTCCCTGTCACCACCTCAAGTAGCTCTTCTTCCAGAATCACCGACCCAAAACTTTGTTACCCAAAACATGTTTCATACCCCACCTCCTAGTCAAAATCTGGTCCAAACCCCATATCCTATTCAAGAATCCCCATCTATTTCAAATCCTCCTTTAGTTTATATACCTAGAGGGCATTCTCCAATACAAGTTCAGTCATCTACTGGAGGACCCTTTTCTGGCATGGGACAAAACTTACCAATAGGGCCACCAATGGAAAATATTCATCCTCCTAATAATTAGTGGTTGTACCTCCCACCAAAGAGGTTGGAACTTCATGGACCCAACCTTTTGTTACTCCACTTTCTTGGGGATATACTTATCCCAAAACTTAGCTAACCATGGTTAATAAAGATAATCAACAACCACCATCAGCGACAGTTTATCCTGAAATGCCTTACCCTAGAAATGTTTTGTACCTTGGGGACAACCAAATTGGTCTAATGTTCTATCTTATAGGGGAGCTTTTGTAAATATTGTTGGGGGATATGGTGGTCCACCTAAAGGCCCACCACCTAGTTGTCCCCCAAGAGGACCTGGAGGATCAGGATGACTTGGTGGACCATCTGGAGGCCCACCACCTGGAGGCCCACCTTATGGAGGACCACCACCCAAAGGACCACCTTATGAAGTTCCATCACCTAAAGGACCCCCACTTGGAGGACCACCTCCTCTCGGAGGACCACCACCACCTGGAGGAATACCCCCTGGAGTTTTTCCTCCCTTGGGTCGCCCACCTCCTAGTGGACCTTCTAGTAACCAACAACCTAATAAAAAATCCTCGAGGGCATAATACATGCCCATTTATCAATATTCCTATGGTCCTACTAGTCAACAAATTCCATACCAGTATTACCAGTAGTCAACCCAATCAATAATTTCCATTTCTAGATACATTAGATCTACAAGATCTGTTCATATTGATAAACGATCCTATCCATCATGACCCCTCTTGGCCAGCCATTCCGGTCAAATTACCTTCAAATATACCAAATTTTTATGGTAAGGCCAGTGAGGAACCTAAGAACCATGTGATGAATTTTCATCTATGGTGTTCATCCAATTCTCAGATGGATAGTTCAATTCATTTATGGCTATTTCAAAGAACCCTCACATGAATTGCTGCAAAATGGTATATTGAGCTACCACTGCACTCTTTCTAGGATTTCAATGCCTTAGCAATGGCATTCTTAACTCACTTTCAATTTCAAATCTGATATGAGATAGGTACAGACCTGTTAACCTCGCTTCGACAAACCACTTCAACAAATATCTCTGATCACATTCATGATTATAGACAAAGACAAAGGTTAATTAAGGCCCCTATTCCTGACCAGTTACTCACTGATTGGTTCACAAAGTATTTACTTCTGCCCATTTCTAGAGATGTTTCCATGGGAGGCATTGTTACAAAGGAGAAAGCTATTAGCTGTTCTCAATACCTAGACTTGGTTTACTCCCATTCAGTTATTCTTTATGACCTAATTCTGCGTGATCCTCGCCTCACAACTGATCCATCAAGACCTGTGAATGAACCACCTGTCAATGGCATCCTTGGTTTAGTTCAAGAACAAACATTGATGAAATCCACCAAAAATAAAACTCAACCTATCGCACCAGTAAGTCAACCAACATCACCATCCAAAACTACACCTTCTCCTATTGCTTCCACCAAGGTAAATGCTATCCAATCTGCTAAATATTTTGGCGGAAAGAAGAAAAGAAAAAATAAATTGAAAAAACTTGATAATCAACAGGAAGGGAATAAACCACCAAATCCTAATGCCGATTCAAAAGGTAAGAAAAAGGTAAAATATCCCTTCTTAATCTATGGAGGTGATCATTTCACCAAATAATTTCCTCGTCGAGAGGAAGTTAATAAAAAAATTTAAAGGTTCACCCACTCCAATAGATCTAAAATAACCTTTCCCTACCCAACAACAATTGATTGACCATCAATCTTTGCATGGGCCTTCTTCATCGATTGATGAAGTTAAAATGATGTCTAGTGAAACGATTAACCTAAATACAAGAGCACATTGTTATGACCTCCCTCCAGAGAAGAAACCTGAGAAACCCTCAGCTTCCACACCTCCTCCTAGTAATGGTCTTCATATTGAAAAACCTATACTTGAGGCAGTTTTCCACCCACCCAAGAGTATGCTTCATAAGTCCATTATTAATCCTAACACACGTGTTGCCCAATACCATAGCATTGTAGAATATTTGGCCCATGCACCCTGTGTTATGTCATCTCTAGAAGTACTCCAAACTTGTCCAACCCAACAGAAACATTTTCTCACGGAACTTGGAGCTATGGATCCTAAGAATAGTAACATCATCACTTTCAAACTGGATGACTTTAAGTCCTGGCTCTCACATCAGTTGGATTTCGAGCTAAACACCAATATTTTTGGTAAGAATATACGTCATACTATTTTGGATGATGGGAGCTTCCACTTTGGTCATGTCTTTTTCTTGTTGGAGAGCCAATAGTTCTTCTGAGATTAATCATTCACCCGCCACACTCAAGGCCTTCGATGGTCATGGATTTCAACCCTATGGATTACTACCTTCCATCTAGATCGAGCTAAGGGGGAAACCAATCTCCATCCACGTTGAAGTCATTAATGCACCTTTTGATTACAACCTACTCCTAGGTCATAACTAGTTTTATGCTATACAAGACGTAGCATCAATCATTTTTTGGATCGTCCAGTTCCCATTCCAGGGAAGGATTGTTACTATCGATCAGTTAGATTTCATCACTCCCAATGCTATTTCAAAAGATGCAAATAGAGTCCCACTTCTGAATACCCCAAAGTATCAAAATATCAGAGTAGGTCTTATTAAAGTCTCTTCACTCTTTGAAGTCTTTCCATTGTCAAATCCTCCTCCTCCTTCGTAAACTGCATCCATAAACATGATTTCTAGCTCTATTTTAGACAAAGGCAGATCAATTGTTGAATCAACATCATCTACCCCTTTTAAAGAAGTTTATAATGCAATGCAATCCACCAGTGACCCTACCATCAACGACCATTTGTTGGTGGCCTCAGAGTTTTATCATCTACCATATTGGCTAGACAGCCTCCCCCATCTCTAGATTACCTATCACATATGCTTCCTATAGATGAATCCATTATGGAAGTTATGTCACCAGAGGAGATGCCTTCGAGAGACCATCACCATCGATCCTCTTTCCTTCCTCCTTTCCATCTAGTAGAAGAGTACTTTGCATTTGCAGTTTCATCTGATGTAGTTACGAACCCTCAGTCTCTGATCCTCGCCCATAATTTCGAGTATGAGGGAAATCTACGCAATATTACCAAAACTATGCCCGTGGATATATCAGTGAAACCAGGTATTTCAAAGCATATTCAAATTGGCCAAAATTCTTTGCCCTCCAAGGTTCAGCTATATATGGCCTTATTTAAGGAATTTCGATATGTCTTCTCTTGGACATACGAAGAAACACTAGGGATTGATACCTCCATTAATGTTGACAATATCAAATCCTATGGTGGTGCCAAACCAATTCGCCAAAAATTACGACAAGTACATCCATGAAAAGCAGTTGCCATTAAGGAGGAAGTTGAAAAAACTCTAAGGGCTTGTTTTATTTACCCTGTGCCTTTAACTAAATGGGTGTCAGACACCGTTCCTGTGAATAAAAAGTAGGGTACTATCAGGGTTTGTATGGACTTTAGGTACTTGAATCGGGCTTGTCCAAAATATAATTGGGCCCACTCCCTATATCTATCAAATCATCGATAATTGTGCCGGAAGCATCATCTTTTTGTTTATGGATGGATTTTATGGTTATAATCAAATAGAGATTCTCCCGTCAAACCAACACAAGACAACCTTTCTTTGCCCATGGGGGGCCTTTTCCTACCCGAAATTACCTTTTGTCCTAAAGAATGTTGGCATTACATTTCAACATACCATGTCATATTATTTTCATGATATTAAACACATTGTGGAACCCTATCTCGATAACCTACCTACTCATTCTAAGCAGCAGGACCTTCTTGTCGATCATTTGAGTGCTATTTTTATTAGATTTCATCATTTCAATATTTGTTTGAACCCCCACAAATGTGTTTTCTATGTCTAAATTGGTCGACTTCTCAGTTTCATCGAGTCTCTAAGGATGGAATCTGTATTGATCCTTTGAAGATCGAAGTTATCCTGGCCCTACTCGCTCCTACGAACGTCACAGAACTCCAAAGTTTGCAAGGTATGGAAAAATTTCTACATCGCTTTGTATACAACTACGTATAAAGGACACATGGTTTAATGAGATTTCATAAAAAGGATACACCTCTTGTCTGGGATGATTTTGTGTAGCACGCGTTTGATAATATAAAACATGATTTCACCCATGCAGCTGTGTTGTAGCCACCTGACTATACTAAATATTATTCTTTGTATGTGGCTGCATATGTGTCAACTATAGGCATGTTCCTAGTTCAAATAGGCGAACACAACCTAGAACATGTGATCTATATTGCTAGTAAGAGTCTTCTAGATTCCAAAACCCGTTACTCACATGTGGAGAAGTTAGATCTGGCCACAATCATCGCGGTCCATAAGTTTCGTCACTATAAATTGCTTCGCACTACTACTATTTTTGTTGACTCTAACCCCATGTACTACATTTTAACACGTCAAGTACTTGGGAGAAAATACTCACGATGGATGGTTATCCTCTGGGAATTTGAGTTGGAGTTTGCTAAGACTACTTCCAAGAAGTCTCTTATTTTTGTTGAGTTTATATGCGACCTTCCCTGTACTACGGAGGAAACAACACCCATTGACTCATTAGCCAATGACTCATTGTTTCTCATTAGTAAGACTAATCCATGGTATGGGGATATTAATATTTATCTCCAGACTCTACGATATCAGCCCGCCACCACTCGCGATGAACGTCGTCATATCCACCACTAGGCTAAATACTATCTCATTATGAATGTTACCTTATATCGTCATGGCATAGATTCTATATTGCGATGCTGTATTACATATGAAGAGGATGAGATCATATTAAATGATTTCCACTTCGGATCTTGTGGCAGTCATCTCTTTGGGTTGGTTACCGCCCAGAAGATCTTGCATGTAGGATATTTCTAGACCTCGATTTTCAAATACTATATTGAAATGGTCAAGAAATGTCCACCCTACCATATGTTTACTACCAAGAAGTACACTCATCCAGCTCCACTTCATCCCATCATAAAAGTTGGCTCTTTTCAAAATGGGGCATAGACTTCGTGCATTGTCGACCTACCTTAGCCAGGGGGAATGGATACATTATTGTGGCTGTGGACTATTTCACTAAATTTTACGAGGTTATTCACACATATGTCGAAGATGGGAAAACAGTTGCGTTGTTCTTATTCAATCATACCATCTCTAGGTTCAGGATTCCAAGGGCCATTGTGACAAAACATGGATCACACTTCCAAAAAAAAATGATGGCAGAACTTAGTGCAAAGTTAAGGCTTCATCATGACGATTCTACACCTTACTACCCTCAGGACAATGGATAGGTTGAAGAAATAAATAAAGTTTTAAAACCATACTTCAACGGATGGTAGGGCAGGCCAAATCAAACTGGCACTTGCAACTATTTTCTACACTTTGGGCCTATAGGACCACTGTAAAGAATTCCATCAGTTTCACACCTTTCTAATTGGTATATGGATTGGAAGCAACTCTCTCGATAGAATGTGAGATCCCTTCTCTAAAACTCATTGTGGTACTTTTTCCTAGTACCACTATAGAAGAGGAACGATTTCTATATCTAAATAAACTTGATGAAACTCACTGCAATGTTTCCTTAGCCAATTAGGCACATAAATGGTGGATGAAATCCCAATATGATAAAACCTTTCAGCCCTGCTCTTTTAACAAAGGAGATATGGTCTTGACTTATGACAAGAAACATGATATGTTGGGGGCAGGGAAATTCGAATCTATGTGTCACGGGCCTTACATTGTCAGTCATGTCTTGGAAAAGGGTACATATGAGTTAGTATATTATGATGGGATACCCCTTGGTGAGCCCTGTAATGAGATCTCGATTAAAAGATACTATGCCTAGGTCATCTAGCATAGGATCTTTGTAAATATTGTTTATAGATTGTTTTGTGTCTTAATTTCAATGTGTGGTTTTTTGTGTGATTTAAGATGTGTTTCACAAACCCTACTTATGTGTGTCCTATGTCTAATGGAAAGACGACTACTTTTACTAGGTTCGCATATGGTACTAATCATTACAGGTTAAATCTTGCATTGTCAACTTCCGTACTGTACTCTCCTACAGGTGATCTAGTGAGTTCAGGGGGTGTTTCTTTATTTCATTCCACCAACAATCTCGTAGAGTATCATGCGGTGATTGTATTGTTGATGGATTCCCTAGATTATGATGCAAGGGATATTAGGGTTTACCTAGAGTTTGAACTAGTTTTTTAGCAACTTAATCGGGTCTACATTGTCTGAAACCCCCTACTCCAGGCTTACATTTTGAAGGGTTGGACTCTTGGAAAGGTCCTTTGAGCAAGTCACATATCAGCATGTTCCGAGACATTTGAATATTGTGGCAGATTCCCTAACTAATTATGCCTTAGATTAGTATATTTCTCATAATTAAAAATCCATTACAACACAAAAACATGCATGTAAATTCATAAGTAGGAATATATTTCACACATCACATTTCTTGCACACACAACTGTAAATAGAGTTTTNCACACACACACACACACACACACACACACACACACACACACATATAAACTGTAAAACTGGGATACAAAAATGTGCTGAAGCATCAAGATTTCAATGCCCTCAAAATTTAAAGACTGTCATGAATTCAAAATATACATATACGGGGAAAAATCTAAAGCTTCAAAGATTTTAGTTATAATATATATACAAAAAGTGGAAAGTATCTATATACTATACATCATCACGGTGGTGCTCATGAAAACATATAATGGCCTGGGCCACTATGTGGAATACCCTGGTAAACCATCTTGAGACTACCGCAGTATGACGCTTGTAGCGCCTGGGTAGGTCATGACTGGTAACATCAGGGATCCCTACAGTCAAATGTTGCAGGTTCTCCTCTAGATCTCCAAGCTCCTCATCTTCCTCAGAGCGATATGTCACCATATCTCTTGTCCTATTTTTGCTATCAATAGGTGCCATACCAGCTGGACGTACAAGTCCAATGTCTACATAAATAATTTTTTCACTTGTCTTAGTATTACGAAATAAAATTGAAATAAAATTGAAAAAGTAAAAACATGATGGATAGTGTCTTTCTTATCTCGATCATCCCACTCCTCTCCCTCTAGTAGTGGAAGCTCTGGATCCTCGTAGAAGTCTACCCACTCATAGACATAGTCCTCAATCATAAGTAGCTGGCCTCGAAACTAGATAAAGAAGGCTGACACATAGACAACTTTAGGACCCCCGCCACCATGGTGGGCCATGACATAAAACCACCTAAGAATCCTAGGATCCTCAAGACATAGCCAAAGTGTTTAAGCATTCCCCACTTGCTCTTGTTCAGTTGGTCCTTTAGGCTAACTAGCATGTCTTCACACCAGTTAAAAACTATAGGCTCCATACACTCTAGGGCATGCAACATATGTTCCCTAGTGGTCAGGTGAGAGGATCTAGTCCCAACCACCTTCTCGATGGTATATACTATCATCCTCAAAGGATGATTCACTATATGTTCAATGCAAATCTTCCCAAATTGAGCTTACTTCCCCAATGCACAATATCGGTCAATAATATCATCCACAGAAAGTTCTCCAAGCTGTGGCCCAGATAGAACTACTGGTCTCCCCCTTCGAGACAACCCGGTCAAGAAGTATATATCCTCAATATCTATTGTCAATATATGAGTCCCAACCACAATGTTCTGCTGCTTGAGGTCCCACATGTCAATAATTTACTTTAGGATATGGATGTAGGCCTTCATGCCTAGTACCCTAAATAATTTCAGTAGCCCACAGTTCAGTAAAGCCTCTATGGTAGCTGGATCACTAACAGCTTGGAAGTCTGATGTTTCATGCTTGCTCTTTCCTGATAACCATGGTATGGACATTGTTTTGACCTAAAAAAATGAAAAAAACATGTATTAGTAACCGTTTCACGGATAAAGGAAACACTAAAATAATGTTTTTAACAAAAAGAAAGACAAAAATTTTATTTGGATGAAAAAGGGAGATGGTTTTTTTTTTAAATTAGCCTACAATGCTCTTGTTATTCATACACAGAGCACATGGTGCCTCTTCTCCTTGTGGACAGAGTGTCGTAGGAACATCTGCCTCAGGATTGGAAGAGCATCATGCACCGGCGCTTCTGTTGGCTATGGACAGAGCGCATACGACGCACTTGTCCCATCCCGACATAGCGCCATCATGCTCACATGAAGAAAACAAAAAGGTCACCAAAACAGAATTTTTGGGTCTTTAAAAATGCCCAAAAATCTTGACCTTCAGTTGAAAATACTCTCTAAATCATTTAAAACCCTTTTAGCTTCAGTTACAAACTAAAAAATTAACTATGGGCATGAAAAGAAATGGTCATAATACTTACCTCTTTCAAGAAAAATGGGCAAGCGGTGGACCAAAATGCTTGTAAACACTGATGGAATCTCTCCTTGCTTCACTCCAACTTCTAAACTCTCCAAATGGTAAAACTCTTTACTATTCCATTCTATTTATAGTAATTTTGTAACTTTTGGTATTTTATTTCAATTTAATTATTTTGAAATCCAAAATTACTTTTCATAAAGTGGGTTTTATTATTTGTTTATATAGTTTTAATGAAGTTGGATTTTTAATGTGCTTTTTGAGCTTTCAGGTTAAAATTTGTCTTGTGACTATGAATCGATCTCGATTTGTCCTTTTCAAGCTAAGGGTGATGATAAAAAAATACCGAGCATATTTTACTCTTTTTCACATGCTCGTAAAATAACCAGTAAAAATCTGTCGAGTCTACTTTTCACTTTTTCAAAATCATTAAAAGTGGATTATGAAAAAGGAAACCTACTACAAAGTTATATTTAAGATCTTTTTAGTCTCCTTAAAAACACAAAATGATTTCCAAGCGAGCTTGTTACATTCACGCTTGTAAAAGTATTAGAATGGTTGACTAGTCAGTGGTAGGTTATCTCTTTTTCAGATCGACTATGCCTATTTACGAAAAATGTCCTTTTGGAGTTTCCTTGTGTCTTTGTTTAGAATCTCAAAATATGAACGATACTGAGTTCACTTTCATCGAACTCATAAAATCATATGATGGAAGACCCTATCTGGGAACAAACTCCTCCTTTCTCAAGTTCGTAAAACATGTGAGAATGGACTCATCATTGGATGATCTATAACGAGTGTTTGTTACCCACTTTAGACTCGTAAAAATGAAAAAGAGGCACTCATCTGTCAAGATGGGGAAATTAAGGGAAAGGGGAATGTTTTTCATTTGTATTTATGGCAATCTACATTCCACCTTTGAACATGGCACCTGTCTATATTTGCATATCTGAACAGTTGGGTATTCAGCCTGTCATTGAGTCAATCCACTTTTGTGAGTCACCTGAATCCTTTGAGTCAATCCAAAGAATGCTTCGTCACATTCCGTACATTACATCTCATTTCAGTCTCTTCAATTCAGTGCTTACAAATCATTTTTCATGCCGCAAATTGTTCAAAGGATGTCTCTTCTAAAAAATAACTCATCAGTAACTTTACCTATCCATAAAGTTAGTCACGTCTGAGTTAGTTTCATTACTTCAAATCAAATTTTGTTCTGTGTTTGTGTCACTGATGGGGGAATCATCATGGGCCTCCTTTGACAAGTCTATTCCTGTCGACTTCATCTCATCATCAAGGAATTAGACATAGAAACCTAGTCAAAGTACCTTGAAGCCTTCATGCCTTAATAGAATGTTTCCTCCCTTTCAAGAGTAGGTTTTCATCATTGACCTCTCGTTGGAAGATTCTATCAAGTGTTCAAATTCAAAACATCCATTCACAATTGAAATAATGTACTAATATACCTTGGGGATCATTAACATTAATAATGATTTCCCTCGCACTTGTTAACAGTTACATCAATGATTGGTAATCAAGTGGTTTTTGCCATGTTCGACGTAAAAACATTTATTCACATGGTTAGAATCGTATCTATTGGGATTGGAATGAACACCCTGAGAGATCAAGCTTCATCACTCTAGTTCCCTATCCTCAGGTTGTGTTTGGAGAACAGTTACAGTCTTGACACAGATCCACATTTTATGCTCGATGGCTACGTTTAGTATTTGAGGTCGAGTAACATGGATCTACCTTGTATGTTCTGTAGCCATGTTCCACCTCATACATAATTTGTTCATGGATATACAGTGTATTTTTAGTAGCCATGACATGGTCATCATCATGGATCTGTAATGTATTGGTCCACAGCCATGATTCAGTTAGATAAGTCAGTTATTGGTCCTATGTCACTTATGAGCTCATCTCTCATTGCCTCTATACCATATTGATATCTTACAAACTATTTCACCTATCACTTCCTTCTAGCTTCATAATTTTAGGGGCATTGTGTTGCACCTGAAAATTCCATAGTAGCCTATTTTCTTTTCAGAAATCCTGACTTGATATCCCTTTGGTAGCTTTTTTCCATCTTTTCAAAGGATGGCTCTTTTCTCCAGCTATGAAAGAGCACTGATGGTGCTTTCTGCAGTGGAGCAAGGAGTGTAAATCCATGTTTCCTTTGACAAGAAGTTAGGTTGACAATGTTACACCTTCAACTAAGTGCTCCGGTCAACCAAATATGAGAAAAAAGAATGTTCTACAATATTCCTTGCAGAAACCTCCTTGGAGTCAGTTCCTACTAGCATGGGAGAGGTAGCATTCGCCTCCTTCAACTATTGGGATCACCTCCTATCCATACCCCAAGTTAATATCATGTGTTTTGGGCCTATAAATGAAGCCTTCATGATGTGAGTGAGGGAGGCAAAAGAAAGTACCATTATGCTGTTGAATTGAGATCTGAGTTCGAGGCAAGATAGAGTGGGATTGTATGTGAAGAGATTTTCATAGGTGTGAAGGATAGTAGATTTTCTTTAGAGGATTAATCCATCAACATCAAGGCTTGGTTATAACTTTACTCTCTCATTATTAATGCAAAAGTGTTCCCTTTACCCATATTTAATATGTTTTAATTGCACATTACATATTTTTGGACTCCATGATCAATGACATAGGTAGTTGATTTGTCATGATCCTCTCACTTTGTGTTTTTGTCTTTTGATCTATTTTGCAAGTACTGAACATTGCAAGGAATTTTGGAACAAGGACAAAAGGACATCAGTATGAGGTAAGATTTTGGTTTCATGTTATTCAGATTGATTACTTAGGGGAAATATATGTTGTTGTGATCTTTTTTTCTATACTTATGCTTTGCACGGTATAGGAACAACTCTTGTCCGCAAGAGATGTAAAATTCCTGATAACAATACTCCATCCAAGATACACCTTTGACCATGTCTTATATTTGAATGTCACTTGTCCCTATCTAAAGGCTATGGTTCTCTTTTATTTACGCTTGGAATATTATGAAAACCTTCTAGAAATGCATTTCTATTAGACACAAAAGTCAGATTTGAAAATGATGAATAAAAGTTGCTGACGAATTATGCTGCAATTAGTATCCCTCCAAAACATGTTTACTAGATGCTGGAAATAAATCCTTTACATTGGGTTTTCCTTCTAAATGTGAACCCTTTAATTACGATATCCAAATAAAATTTTCACTAATCTTTAACAACAGTATTACCTTCAAATTGGCTTCCTAATTAAGTCTTCCTTTATGTCAAAACATCATATGATTGTATTCCTTACTGAGCAATTACAACATCATTAGGAAAAATACTCCTTCAACATCCAAAGGATATCCATAAATTTAATCAACTATATGAATGTATCCATGTAAATTTGTGTTAATGGGAGCTCACTACCCCAAAGGATGATCTACAGATTTCAGAAAAAACAGATTCAAATCAGCAAGCTTTTGGAGGTGCAGGGGATGCATCTTTACCATCCATTTCCACTATAGTTCCTAGTCATCTTACCTGGACATTACAGGAGACACAAGATTATTTTGGACCTCCTAGTAACTAGTAACAAAATACTTTGGAAGTGCTAATGCTATTCCTAGAATTGAGAAGATTACAGACAAAGATACTAGCAAATATCTCCATATGAATGTATTTCTGACTGAGGAATTACAACATCATTAGGAAATATATTCCTTAAAAAACCAAAGGAGATCCATAAATTTCCTCAACTATATGAATGTATCTAGATAAAAAAAATTAACGGTATCTCACTTCCCTAAAGGTTGATTTATAGATTTAAAAAAAAAACAGATTCATAACTTTGCATTTGGGAAAGAAATAAGATTCAAATTTTCTTATTTAAGATTTACAGTAAAAGATTCCCCTCATAATAGCATACATTATGGACACAAAACTCTATCTTCCTCATTGTAATAAAAATTTGTGAGATGTGAAGTCTTATTTTTGCTTTCATTTGGTGAAAGAGCATTCCTATGAACTGGTGAGTTGTATTGATAGTAAACACACAAGATAGTAACATAATTAGAATGTTTCCATATTGACAACCTTCCAAGGTTATTTGCATAATTTTGATTATGTACCAAATATTTACTCACCTGAGACGCTTAATGTAGCCAAATTACTCTGATGTAGTGTTACATATTGTGGTTCTTTTGTATGTGAATAATGGAAATTCTGGTCAAAACATGAGGCCAAATCCCCCTAAAATATTGATGTGGTAGTACTAGAATGCACGTTTATATTTTTTATGGTAAATTCAAATTAGGGGGTATTGGCGATGCATGTGTTACATTTAAAAATGAATCTTATCATTTTTTTGAGGAAAGGGTGAAGTATCAACATGAGGGTTATAGGTTGAAAAGTGAAACTTGGAAGAATCGTTGAAAATCCATCAGTAAGAGTTTGTTTTATTATTTTTGCAGAAGAATGGAAACCCATTACATTAAATTGAGTTGGAGATGGCCCTTCTCTATATATGTATTCATGAAAATCACAAAGGGAAAGATTTAGATCATTTTTAAGAACATCTTCCATATTAAGCCACAAACTTTGTATATTTTTAAGTTAAGTTTCAACCAATGGTATTGATATTATTTAGATTCACTTTGTCTAGAAACAAGTTTTACCTTTTCTCTAACAAAACATTACTATGATTAATTTTTGTCATTAATATTTGAATAACTTTCCCTATGGTAATAAGGTGCTTTTAAAAGTCCAGTATCACAAAGATATGGATTCTAAACATAATGACCTACATAAGGAGAACTTGATGTGCTCTTCATGCATCCACTGATGCGGCCAACTGTCTTAAATTTGGTGTTGATTCTTCCATACATAACAAACTAAGAATAACTACATGGAATTCCCCTACAAACATAAGATATATTACCAAATGTCACCCAAATTTGGTTATTCATTGACATTTTCCACAACATATGTTACTTGTTCCTTTTCCCACCTGTATTCTATAATGGAAGTTACACAATGGGCTACTACTACAAAGAATGTTCAGAAACTGTGGTATTCCTCCATAATTATTCTATCAACAATAATGTAATTGGAAACATCATTGGTACTAGTTACTATATTCAGTCAAGTAGATCCAGATATATAGATTCGAACTGCCATGGTCCCTCAAAACCAGGTAGGTTCATCTTGGTCCTAACCCATTCAAATCAAACCCATTTTGAACCAATTTTATTGGTAGGCCTAGGTGACACAAACCTCACCAATCCTTGAAAAACCCGCCATGCCCTAAAAGTTATAAATATTGGTTTTTGGGTATATCAATTTTATTTTTCTACATTGTAAAACAGGAAGTAGAAAATCATGAGTGGAATATGAACCTTTTAACCTATGTATTTTGAATCTTGTTGTAACTGAATGTATAAAGCATTATATCTCTGCTTGAAATTAATAAAATTTTGGAAGGTGTATTTTCACTTCGAATTTAGCTATGCATCTTTTGATGGGCTGTGCATTGCATAACATACTACATTAATTGTTAAGTACCATTATTTTTGCATGTTCTTTGTGGAATTTGTTTTTCTCAAAATGTTAGTACATATCGTGTGCTACAAAATTCGTATCAGACATATACCTTCTCTCTCCATCTTTCTATACAAACTTTCAAAGAATGCATATAATTTTTTCTTCTTGAAAGTGTGACCTATCACCAACAACAAATGTATTCAAACTATTCTTAACCTCAATACAATTACCTCATACCACCTTCCAACCTTTTCATAAATGTTTAATAGAGATGCATGCATAGCAACATAATTTAGAAAATAAATTGGATTTTAAGCATGATCGTCTTTGGAAATATAAATTGTATTTTAAGAATGGTGTAATTAGATGTTATTGTATTTTATTAGCATTATTAATGATGTAATTTGTGTGTTAATATTTATTATTCTAATTCTTGAAGGGTTCTATCTCAATGGAAGAGAGCATGCTTTGAGGTTGGTGGTTTGATTCCTCCGTGCCCTAATGATATTGCAATATTGGTATCTTTATAAAATATGTGTTATTATGGTTTATTATGGATATAGCGAGGGTTCAACCCATCTTTGTATGATGCTATGATGGGGGTTCTAAACCCCCTTCATATGTCACTATGAGGGGGTTAAAAACCCCCCCTATAGATTTATACGAGTGGGGTTCATAACCTCCCCCAAAGGTTTGTAACATGGAATTTTAGGGGGGGGGTCAAAATTCTCTTGTAGGTGTTTATGAGGGGGGTTTCGACCCATGCCCATAGGTACCTATGAGGGTCATTTGTAACTAACCCCAAAGGTTTTTAATAAGGAATTTTAGGGGGCAGTTTGAATTGGCCCCATAGGTGTCTATGATGGGGGTTTAGAACCTCCCATAAAAGACGCATTTTTTGGGAGAGCTAGAATGGCCCCCAAAAGTAACTTTTAACATCTTTTTTTATCTCTTCCAAAATATCCCTTAAAATTTAAAAATTTTAGCACCCGTGCTATTGGGGGCGGTTTTGTTAAGGCCGCCTCCAAATGTATGTAAGACGGAGTTTTAGGGGGGGTTTGTAGCATCCCATGTAGGTACCTATGAGGGGGGTTCGTAACCTCCCTCATAGGTACCTATGAAGGGGGTTTGTAACTGCCCCAAAAGGTTTGTAATAAGGAATTTTAGGGGAGGGTTGGAACCGCTCGCATAGGTGTCTATGAAGGGCATTTAGAACCTCCCTTAAAAGTCACTTTTTCTTTTCAGGGGGAGGGGTTATAACCTCCCCCATAGGTGTCTACGAAGGGGGTTTAGAACTGCCCTTAAAAGTCACTCTTTTTTGGGGGGGAGGGGGCATTAGAAATGCCCCCAAAATTTAATTTTAGGGGTGGTTTGTATCTCTTCCAAAACCATCCCTTAAAGGACAAATTTATAGTGTCAGTGCCATTAGGGGTGGTTTTATAAAGACCGCCTCTAAATCCAAAACCGCCCCCAAAAGTGACTTTTGGAGGAAGAAGACAACCCCCCCTAAAATTCAAATTTGTTGTAGTATTTGACACCCTTTCTCACCTAACTCAGTCAGTTAACTGATTGTGGATTGATTTAGTTTACCATAGTTGCATTAGTGATCACTAGTGGTGATTTTCCCACACCGAGTTATCTCCAAAGTCAGTCCAGGTTGGTAGATTTGAATCCTACCTAAGGAGTTCAAATTATCCTATTTGTAACTCCATTGTATTACATATAATATATTGATTAATGGACGTAATGTTATTCTTCCAATTTTGTCTCCATGTGTGTGCAATTTATCATGAATAATTGATCATTTTTTACTAAATTCTTCCTCTCTTCTATAGAATTTTTTTCAAAGTTAATCAATGCAGTCCTGAATATCCTATACTTCATTAAATTAAACATTGTATCATAGCAGGTATTCAGGATATATTCAAACCTTAAAAAATTCCATTGATGCACCAAAAGCAATTGGGTTCCACATAAATCTTGGTATTCTTTCCTTGCTCCCTCTAGATTATGTATAGAGAATTCTAACTAGGTGTGATGCACCCAGAGAAAGGGCACATGTCAAAGTGGAGAGTGTTTGAATTGGTTTGATTGCAAATTGAAGTGTTTTGCATTGTTTTTGTATGTACATTCAAATATTTATGAAGAATTGTTTTTTCTTAAGCTGCAAGATGGAGAATTCAATAGCTTTGACATCCATAATCCTCACACCTTTCAACTATATTAATTAGAGGCTTGATATGCAAATTATATTGCACAACAAGGGTCTTTATAGGGTCAGGATGGGTAGAGAGGTCAAACCCCAACATCCTCTTGAGAATTCGAAGCATTTGAACAAGATGGATGAAGCTTTTGGCTTCATGTGCTTCCACATCGATGGAGAGTTACTATTCCATCTTGATGTACTGATAATTCCAAAATAAGTATTGGAGAAGATCGAATCCTTATTTCGAAACAAAGGATGAGCTAAGGGAACATATTATGGAGAATGAGCTAATAGAACTACATCCCATCAACCTTGAACTGTACATCATTTTTTCTTATTATTCAAATCTCTTGTCATGAAATGCAAGAAGTGTGTGATTGAGAAGAAGTATGAGAAATTGGTGCTCTCAATTCTGAGCAAACTTGTCCTAGAATTACTAGTGTTCATATCCACCTTTCACTCCAAGATACCAAAAAATCATCATTGGTGAATTCCATGCCTTGATTCCTTCATAGAATCTCTAATTCAGGAACAAGACAAGCTAATACACAGGGGATCCCTCAAAGCCTCCCCAAATCAAGATCTCTTGGATGGTAAGACAAAGAATGCATAAGCAAGGAGGAATCAGAAAGGAAAGGAGAAGGGGAATAGTGAATTTGAACCTAAAGAAAAGTTTTATCTGGCAGATGAATCCTCAAGCTCTAAGAAGGTCAAACATCAGAGGTTTGACAAGGGAAAGTTCTCCTACCATAAGAAAGGAAACCATACATAGAAAGGTTGTATGAAGAAGACTATAGATGATATGTCAAGACTCCTTGGACAACACAATATTGGCCTCCGTGAAGGTGCAAGGAAGGATGAATCTAGAGATAAGACCGAAGACCATGAGATATGACATCCACTTAAGGCTATATTTTCAAAATATCATGTTTTTTTCGTTGATTTAGGAGCCTCCAATCACATGGTTGAATCCAAAGAATTGTTCTATTTATTACAAATTACTGATGGTCCAATTATTCACATGGGATATGAAACTCAAATCTAAGATAAAGGGAATGGTTCTATCAAGTTAGAGCATGGAGTGTTCAAGAATGTCCTCTATGTACCCTCCTTAGCTCCAAATTTATTGTCTGTATACCAGACGAATCATAGAGGATCACCAAAGCGAGTTGTATTTGGTATTGACTCAATGGAGATCTCATATATCTCCACTGGGAAGATGATAGCGAAAGGTGTTTCAAACCATTCCTTCAAGGAATATGAATTCTCACACTTTTTTCCATACTTAGATCTAGTACAGTCTCCGTTGCCATTTTAAAGGGAAGGTAAGAACATCCTACCTAATCATTGTGCATATGATAATGTTTCCATTAATGTTTCATATTCATAATACAAATCCGAGGACCAAGTTGAATCACTTTATAGAATTTAACATGAAGTTCAATCATATCCAGATCCAGATTTAGTCCCTACTCCCAATCCTAGGCCTAAATGGGCTCAAAATGTTATTGAGGTTGTTGAGAACATGACTGGAGAGTCATTTGACATAAGGAGAACAAGATCTCAATTTAAAAAACAGATACTTGTGCTATTTCAATCAAATCCACTTCTCCTAGAGAGGTTTTACAAACTCCCAGAGAGATGCTTCATGATGGTAAGGTCTTATCAACAATTCTCCCCACTAAAGAACAAATTGGATCATGCCACTCTTCCTACAGAAACAAGAAACAAAGGAAACATTTGTTCTCCTATATGTCAATATATTGGAAGATGGTGGATATGTTCACATGCATAATACCAGGAAACTAGTGCACACAAGGACCATTACACTGCATTACTCCTCCACAGAGATGCAGATTGTGGAAATATTTTCTCAAGTATTTTATTCAAGAAGAAATTTTCTCTTGATGTGAAATCTTGATATTGGACCCACTGCATATTTTGATGAGGGAAGGGGGAGTTCACATGAGGTTGTCCCCATTTCCTCGGTTGTTAAGAAGTCATTTTTTGTATCTAGAGTGTATGGGTGACAATTAGTATTAGTTTTTAGGGCCCGGGTCATCCAAGTTAGGATTAAGGGGGGTGTTATGATTAATTAATTAATCATCCCTTGACCACCATAGTCTATTTATATTTTCCCAGCTTAGGAGATCATTGACGCTTCACTAGTTCCATGTGGGACTCATATAGGGATCACCTAACACTCAAAGCATTTGTTTGCATGTGTTTAGGAGCTTAAAGGACCAATCCACTATGAGTGCCACCAATAGTCACCATTAGTTGACCCTAGTTGGTGTTCAATTATGTCTAGTTATGCTCTGATTCCCATCAGTTAGTTCACTTTCAGTCATCCTAGCGCTAGTTTGTATGATTTAAGAGAGGACGGGTTCCTTTTATCACCTAATTCAATAAATTAATAGATTGTGAACTAATTTAGTTAACCAGAGTTGCATTAGTGATATCTAGTTGTGATTTTCCTACACCTAGTTAGCTCCAGAGTCAGTCCAGGTTGATAAATTTGAATCCTACCTAAGGAATTTGAATTATCCTATTTGTAACACAATTGTATTACATGAAATATATTGATTAATGGATAAAATGGTATTCTTCCGATTTTGTCTCTTTGTGTGTGCAATTTTCCATGAATAATTGATCAGTGTTTACTAAATTCTTCCTCTCTTCTACATCCTTCTTTTCAAATTTAATTCATGCATGCATGAAGATCCTATGCTTCATTAAATTAAATAGTTTGACCCTTGCTTGAGGTTATATATGGAAATTACATTAGATAGATGCAATACAATTGTTGAGTAATGTTGAAAGACTTACTCCTCAAACTCTAGCTAGTTCCTCAACTAGATTGATGATAGTAGGGGCTCATCTTCCAACTGATGATAAAGGGCACATAACCCAATTCTTTAAAATCTTATAACTCATCTATTTGAATTCTTAGATGTTACTTTGGATTTTGCATGAAATTAAACAAGTGGAAGTCAAAGTAATTTTATAAGGGGTTCGATACAAAGGCACACCATGTTTATATCCAGTAATTTTTTGAGTTTAATAAGTATAGAATTATTCTTGAACGTTGATCCTCCTCATCTTAGATAGAACAAAATGTAGGGTGTTTATATGTTTTTATTTTTATTTTTTAGAATTGCAAATTAGACAACTACCCATGACTTTATCTATAGATGGTATTTCTATACAACCTTACTAACTTAAATATATTTTATTTAATATATAATTTTCTTAACTTTTTGGAAAATAGTAGTAAAAAAATTACTAGGACACATTTCACACTGGATATGCTTCATTTTCAATCCTATGTTGGTGTAGAACTTATGTTTAACCATTATTAGAAGGTTAGTAGTGTAAGCTTAATAACCAGAGAGAAATATTTGAACATTGAATGTCACCATCTCAAATAGAAAAAATGTGAAATTAGTAATGTATTTTTCTTAATTGCAAATTACACAAATTATCACTTATTTCTTTGTAGATGGTGTTGATCTATAGTCCTAGTGACTTATATTGTAATTTTTATATATATTTCATAACTTTTTGGAAATCCTTATATATTAGTCTTAGAGATTGCTAATAATTTCATATCACCAATATAAGTTTTTTTTTTAAATCTAATGTTTTGTGTGGCACTTCTCATTGACTTGTAAATTTGTTTTTCTAAATATAAATCAACTACAAATTATATTGTAAAAGATATTTATTTTTAAACTATTGTCATCTATATTTTGATAATCTCTTTATGTTTTGTTCAAGTGATTTTCTCTATTGAAATTTTGGATTTGGATTCAAATAATTTATGTGTATTTTAGTGAAGTGTTAGATTAAATAAGACTTCTCTCGATATTACTCTCGTTAGCTAGGAGAGTTTCCTTTGGAATCGGAAAAATAATATAAAATAATTCGACACCCAATATTTTTTGAGAAATTTTAAAATTCATCTCATTAGTTTATATTCCTTTCTCATTAGGTTCTTTTTTTTCTTGTGGTGTCATCTAGTTTTGTGCTAGCATAAGAATGTTCCTAAGAAGTTGAAGAGTATCTTGAATTAAGATTGTCCCGAATAAATTGAAGGATAACTTGAATCTTTTATATATGAGTTGCAATTATTAAAACCTTAGTGCTAGTAGGAGTTAAGTGTTAAGGTTTGGCAAAGTATTTTCATAAATTACTTCCAAAGGGGTTACTTTGGATGTTGCATGAAAAAGTATTATAGCACCATTTTCTTAGGGTTATTCATTTAATCTATGATGATTGCATTTTGGTAGCTTAGAAATGAAAATAACCCTCAAGGCACTTGTTCAAAACCTCCATTTGGCAATTTGTCCCTAGATGATAAGTAGAGCACATAGATAATTGGGTGTTATCACTGTTAATTTCTCTTTCTAGGAATAGCTAGTGAATTTATGATACTTTTTAAATACAATCACCTTATGAAATTAATAAAGGAAACCATTTCCAATTTGGCTAGATTTGACATTGGATTGAATTATATTTGGTAATTCTATCAAAAATAACCAAGATGGAATCTTCTCCTTAATATTTGGGAAATATTGTAATATGAGACAATAATATGGGACAAAATTATGTTATTAATATATAAGGAATGGATCACAAATATTTTAATAATTCATGGGACTTCAAGGGTACTAGATCAATTGAAAAGAACTTGCCTTATAGGTAGGAGGTTGGCGGTTCAATTCCTCCATGCCCTATCTATAAAATCAATGAATAAAACACTAGTACAAAATGAGAGATAATTGACCAAAATTCGCATATAAATGACCACTTTTGAGTTGTCGACCAATGGTAGCAAATTTCTAGTATATTATCACATGACAAAAAATGTGGTCGTATTTAGTTGGGCATTTATATATTTTCTTGTAGTAATATATTTGGTTGTATATTTTATCATTAATTGTGACAATTAATGACAAAATATATGACCAAATTAAAGACCAAATATATGACTACAATACAAGTTATAAATGACAAACTAAATATAACCACATTTTTTATCATGTGATAAGATACAAGAAATTGTTTATCACCATTCACCAACTCAAAAGTGGCCATTTATATGCGAATTTTGGTCATTTTTTCCACTTATCTCTCATTTTGTACTAGTGAAAAAAATGAATTATTATTTTTAAAACTTTAAAAATAATTACTCAACTATGTTCTCCCTACTAAAATACTAGAGGTAGTACAAGGTCAGTGTCGATAACTAGGATAATCCCGCTCCACCACTTTAGGAAGTCATCATAAAAAGAACTTGGAATGATTCCACCTAGTAAATGATACATAACATCCATCCATTGGGCCATCTTAGGATTTCATGGATCGACAAGTGGAAATGGTACCCAGGGGAACATCGCTAGAGGACACTTAAGGAAGAAAGATACCAAGATTATTATAGACACAATGGTTTTATGCTTCCCTAACCTATAATTAGTCAGTTGGGAATTCATGCTGGCCAATAGAATGGTGCACCAATCTAACATTATGGCTATAAGTAATTCCACCCCATAATACATATGATATATGAATGCTTTCTGTAATGCTACTTAACCTTCCACTTGAGTGATGATAATCAAAATAATTTTTAGGGGAAAGCTTTATATGTTGGATATGGGTATTTGGGAGCTCATTTTTTAGGTCCCATGTGTATAATAAGTAAGTTATTTATGCTTTCATGGTAAGTATTACCTCCATTATTCCTTATAATTTAAGGTTTATTAACACCCCTTTCTAAGACATTCGAGTGATAAAGTATATGTCATGAAGATGATATTAATTTGTCACAGTGGTCTAGGAACTGAAAACATAGTCTCACAAAGAATACAAACAAATATGCATAAAATTGGAAAAATGGTGCTACAATGGAAGTAGTAGCTCTGTATAATCAAATGAAAGAATGATGATACAATACAATGATCATGCCAGATGCATGAATTCAAATACAATTAAAATTCCCAAGGAGGTCATTTGAATTGAATGAGTGAGTCTAGCTTAACTGAATGTAAGCCACAGTGAACACACCAGTTAACCACTAATCAAAATCCTAATTGACTCAATTGAGTCCTAACTGAATTTGGAGTGCAATAAATGACTGAGTCTAACTGAAAGTAGCTCAGACACATGTCACTACAAGCCAACCAACAAGTGGTAGTGCATCAATAACTCCAATGAACCTCGATGAGGTTAACTAAAGTCTAACTGACCATCAGAGGTGGTTGGAGGTGCCCCTGTTGACTCCAGTTCATTAAATATTAATTAAATAATCAATTTAATGAAAGGAGGCACCTTCATTGCTATGTTTAACTAATTGTAACCATTAGTTATCAATTAAGTGCATTTATGACACTCAGATCACCCTCGAAATGCTCCAGTTAGTCTCCCCGAATGAAGGAGAAGGCTTAGTTGACCTCCTTGACTGAAGGTAGGTGTGGGTGTGCTCATGTTGATGTCATACAATGCTCCTCTGATGTCAATTAAGTTAATAAAACTTTGGATAATGGTTTAACTAGGCCAAATTGACCAAAGTAAGTGTGTATGGTGGTAAATGTCTCCAACATCCCCGCTTAAGCTATACTCTGGAGAAGTAGAAAAAATAAAGTGCATAAGCATGCTAGGGACTCGAAAACAAAGGCCATAGATCACCCTGTACAATAATGAAACTCAAACAATGCTCAAAACAAACTAAGTGAGGAAAAGAGGGAAAACCCAATGGGAAAAACCCCCCGTCAAGATGAACACTGAAAGTAGTTGGATCACCCTGATGAACTCACCCCCAATAGTGAATGGAGGTAAGTGAACTTCTTTTCTAAAAATCTCTTGGTAAATATGTCTGCAATGTGCTCATCAGTCGGGCAGTATTGTAGAATGATGGTCCTGTCATGCACTAACTCTCTGATGTAGTGCATGTGTATCTCTACATGCTTGGTCCTCTTCCTGGTAACTGGATCTTTGGATATATTAATAGCACTTTGACTGTCACAAAAGAGGACAGTGGACAAAGTACTAGAAAGGTCAAACTCTCAAAGAATTCCTTGCAACCAAACAGCTTGGATGCAAGCATTCACTGCTCCTCGATACTCGGCCTCTGCTGAAGACAATGTTATGGCAGCCTGCTTTTTGATAGACCAGCAAATGGGGCCACCACCAAACATAAATACATATATAGAAGTAGACTTCCAATCAATAGAATCACCCGCCCAATCAAAATCTGTGTACCCAACTAGGTCTAGCTCGGAGTCTGCGGCATAGTGAATATCGTAGGTCCTGATTCCCTGAATATACTGGAGGATCCTCTTGGCTGCCTTCCAATGAATATGATGGGGCTGCTGCATGTATCTTGATATATTATTCATGGCATAACAGATATCAAGATGAGAATGAGTCAAGTACAACAAGCTACCAATCAGCTGTCGATAAATAGTGCAGTCCATGGGAGGTGTGCTTTTTCCTTCTTCAAGGTTGATTTCTGAAAGGAAAGGGAATGGAGCAGCTCTATATTCAGCCATGTTAAAATTCAATAACAGGTTTGATATTTATTTGTACTGAGTGACTATTATCAAGTCATAATTTTGCTCAATTTCGAGCCCCAAAAATTGTTTTAAGAGCCCCAAATTGCTCATTTCAAATGTATTGTGGACAGCAGTTTTGATGACTGAAATAGAAGCAACTGTGCTACCTATGATTAGTAATTCATCAAAATATAAAATAATAATAATAAAATGACCATAAAATTGTTGTATATACACATTTGTATCTGATTTACACCTTGGGAAGTTTTGCGAGAGAAGGAAGGCATCCACCTTGGCATACCACTCTCTTGGGGCCTGTTTTAACCTGTATAGTGACTTCTTTAGCTTGCAAACCAAAGATGGATGAGAAATGTAGCCCTCAGGCTGATTCATGTATATCTCCTCATGAATATATCCATGCATAAAGGATGAATTAACATCCATATGATGCACTTCCCAGTGCTTAGATGCTGAAATTGCCAAAACTAGGCGGATGGAGTCCATTTTTGCAACCGATGCAAAAGTCTCATGGTAGTCCACACCTTGGACCTCGGAGAAACCTTTTGCTACCATATTTTTCTTATATTTTCAGGTGCTTCCATAAGCATCAACCTTATTCTGAAACACCCACTTGCATTGAACCAATTTCCTCCCCGGAGGAAGAGAAACTAGCCCCCAAGTGGTGTTTTTTTGAAGAGAATTCATCTCTTCATCAATGGCAACTTGCCATCTCGGATCCTTCCGAGCATGGTAGTAGGACTTTGGGTCTGAACTTATCATCAAATAAAAAATTTTGGATAGAAAATAATCAGGACAAGAGAGCTCAATACCTTCTCTTTGGAAATCGGGCCGTGTTCTCCTTGGATCATTCATATTTCCAATGTTATCTCCTACGGAGGAGAGTGTCTGTCAGGCCCAAGTTGGGAGATGATTTTGTACTTTAGGTTCTGACTCATCATCCAATGTTTGCTGTACACTTATATCAAAAATCATAGGATCCAAATCAGGGCCATCACCCCCAAGTTCATCATCCAAATATTCAGTAGAATAGGAAAGAAATTCAACACTTTTCTCCTTCACTAGTTCCACCTCCTGAAGAGGCTCATCGAACTTGACACTCCTTTCGATGATGATCTATTTTATTTTTATATCCAGTAGATTTAAACCTTTTGATTCATTAGGATACCCAATAAATATACATTCTATGCTTTGCAGTTGCAAAGCCCTCCTTTTATCAAGTGGAATTCAAGCCCATGCAGTGGACCCAAACACCCGCAGATTCGACACTTCCGGCTTGTGTCCGAAGTATGCTTCAAAAGGGGTCTTCCCTTTCATAGATGAGTGTGGCACTTTGTTATTAATATATGTTGCATCATGCATGGCTTCAACCCACAAATTTTCATCCAACTTCTTTGATTCCAACATACAGGTGGTCATCTCCTCGAGAGATCGATTCTTCCTCTCCGCTACACCGTTCTGCTGGGGAGTGTAGGGAACTGAATACTGGACCTGAATACCACTTTGGGAACATATATGAAGTAACTCATTACTAAAATACTTCCCATGATTATCATATCTCAATATCTTGATCTTTTGGCCTAATACATTCTCAATCAAGGCCTTCAATTTAGTGAATTTTTCCAAGACTTTCTACTTCTTTTTGATAAAAAAGACCCATGTGTATCTAGAAAAGTCATCAATGAAATTCAGAACATAGCTTGATCCATTCATGGATGTGATAGGCATGGGACTGCTGATATCAGAATGTATTAGTCCCAAGATGCATGATGCTCGGATTTCCTTCCCTCGATCAAACTTATGCTCAGGGTGCTTTCCAACAACACAGCCCTTGCAAATTCCAGTGGTAGCTTTGATGAATGGAAGGATTTCAACCATTGAATTATTCTGTAATTGTTGCAAGCATTTGAAGTTCAAATGGCCGAACCTCTCATGCCACAGTATACTAACTTCATTTCCATGAGTCAACAATGTGGTGGGCTTTGCATCCGCCACAAAATGGGAGAACTCGTAAGATTTTGCATGATGGTTTGCAAGGCCTTTTGCTACAAGTTTTCTAGATGCAATTTCTATGATCTATACATCATCCGGGCTAAAGGAGACTCTCCTGTGTACTCCCATATGTGTCATTTGATAAACACTTAGGAGTTTTGAAGCAAGAGATGGTACATACAGAACATTGGAAAAATAGCCATGCTCAAGATCTACAGTACCTTGTCCTTCGGATATGATAGTGGAGTCATCTCCCATGTGGATGGGAATGGATTGGCCAGTCTCCAAAGATGAGAAGGAGTCTCTTTTAGCCATCATGTGGTTCGAAGATATAGAATATATCAAGAGTGCTTTGGACTTCGAAGTGCTTGCCATAAGGGCATGACCTCTTTCATGATGTGGTTCTCGATCTTGCTGATCTCTCCTCCGAAAGATTTTCAAAAGATTGATGTGATTTATCTCAAGGAGAGAGGTAGCTTCATCAAGTTTTGTTTTCATATAGGCATGTTCAGGGTGGAAGCCCTTCCCGTAGTATGAACTCTTGACTTCTTCCTTCCCATGATAAACCTTTTTCTTTGTTCTTCTTTGAGCCAGAAGACTCTTCATGCTAGTGGTTTTCAACTTTAGGCTTAGGAGCTTCAAATTTGGTTTTTGGGTTCTTCTGTTGCTTTCTTTTACCCTTCAGATATTTGGGCCCTGAGACATGAAGGGCCTGATTATGGGAGGATCTGATGATACCCATATGGACAAGCTTATCATGTTCACTTGTTAGGGACTCAATGAAGGCATTGAGTGAAGGCATCTTCCATCCAGGGGTTGTGAGCTTCCCCACATAGAATGTAGAGACGAACACTGAATAATCAGCTCCAATTTTGGAGAGTAAGGATGATCTGATCATCCTCCTTCTCCACCTTACATTGCTTCAATAGTAAGACAATGTGCTTGAACTTTGTGAAAAAATCATTTAAGGTCTCGAAATTGGAAGGCTAGAGAGACATCAACTCATTCTCAAGATGGTATACTCTCAAATCATCCTGTTTTCCATACAGGGTTTTCAATTTGTCCCAGATTTCCTTTGGAGTCTTCAATCCCAAGAGATGAAAAAGAAGATCCCAGGAAATAGAGAGGCACAAGAATCTGAATTCTTCATCTTTCTTGTTCAAGAATCTAGCTTTGTCTGTCACAGAAGCAAGCTCTTCTTCAGTGTCCATAGTGACCCTATAGAGTCCTTTGGCACATAATTGGATCTCCATGTCTCCTTTCCATGAGTAGAAATTGAACGGAGTTAAGAGTTCTACGGAAGAAGCCATCTGAAACTACTGGAGCGAATGCTTTCACCTGTTAAAAACCTACAAATCACAAAAAAAGGGGCACTGTAAGGTCAGACAGCCTGCACATTTTAGGTGTTCATCACACCCAGCATAGTATTTTAGGTGTTCATCACACCCAGCATAGTTGATCAAGCAATCTTGATCAACAATTTACTTACTTGGTGTATTAAGTGGTAAGCCTTGGCTTCTGGTGCAGTGCTGGAATTTTGAGCTTTTGCTCAATTTTTCATGCAAGATCTGTCAAAAACCTTGTTTTTGAGAGATATGAGCTTCATCGTACAATGAGATCTGATACCATATTAATTGGTCACGGTGGTCTAGGAACTAAAAACACAGTCTCACAAAGAATACAGACAAATATGCATAAAATTGGCAAAATGGTGCTACAATGGAAGTAGCAGCTCTATATAATCAAATGAAAGAATGCTGATACAATACAATGATCATGCCAGATGTATGAATTCCAAGAAAATTCAAATTCCCAAGGAGGTCATTCAAAAAATTTGAATTGAATGAGTGAGTCTAGCTTAATTGAATGTAAGCCACAGTGAACACACGAGTTAACCATTGATCAAAACCCTAATTGACTCAACTGAGTCCTAACTGAAGTCGAAGTGCAATAAATGACTGAGTTTAACTAAAATTAGCTTAGACACATGTCACTGCAAGCCAACCAATAAGTGGTAGCGCATCAATAGCTCCAATGAACCCCGATGAGGTTAACTGAAGACTAACTAACCATCAGAGGTGGTTGGAGGCACCCCTGTTGACTCCAATTCATTAAATACTAAGTAAATTATCAATTTAATGAAAGGAGGTTCCTTCACTACTCTGTTTAACAGATTGTAACCATCAATTATCAATTAAGTGCATTTATGACACTCATATCACCCCCGGAGTGCTCCAGTTGGCCTCCCCGAATGAAGGAGAAGGCTTAGTTGGCCTCCTTGACTGAAGGTAGGTGTGGGTGTGCTCATGCTGATGTCATGCAGTGCTCCTCTAATGTCAATTAAGTCAATAAAACTTAGGATAGTGGTTTAACTAGGCCAAATTGACCAAAGTAAGTGTGTATGGTGGTAAATGTCTCCAACAGATGAGCCATGTTTGGCATCATTATGTCATCAAGTTGAGCCATGTGTCGTTATGTCCTAAAGATGAGCCACGCCTGGAATCATTATGTCATAAAGATGAGTTAGGCATCGTTATGTCCCGAAGATGAGCCACACCTGGCTCAAAACTTCGACATTAAATCTTCTCACCGCAAACTCTCCATTAGATGCTATGACTCCTTACTGCGGAATCTTAGCTAAACAAATTATATGTCATGAGTTGTTATTTCCAAAACCTACCATTTTGTCACAAGGGAACTTTAGACGGTGTACCAATACCTTATTGACACTTGCAATGGGTTTTTTTGAGCCCTCATATAAGGAACTCAAAAAAAATTTAGTCATCCACACTGACGAAGAGGATTGAGAGTTAATGGATCACCAAGGGCCTCTATATCCGGGTATTCATGTTCCCTCTCATACCAAATGAATCTCATCCTCGAGAAAAATTAAGTTTGGGGATGAAACACAAGTTTATCTATATTTTTGTCTACCCCATGTGATTTTCTCATAGCTTGGACAAATTCTTGTTCAACTAGATAGGATCTTGTATGATCTCTCATGCACCCCACAAAAAAGAAAATATCGTGGTCGTTTTTTGAAAAGTAGAGTGAACTTGAAACCTCAAATTTTTAATTAAAATAGGAAATAAACCATTGAAATGAAAGGGATGTCATGGAAAAATATGTGGAGAAGAAACAATCCAAATTTGAGGCTCGAGTAGTTGACAATTCACATTGAATATTTTGGGGTAAAACTTGCTCCAAAGAGGTAAACTAAGGTAAAAAAAGAGCAAAATTACTATTTTGGATATGTAATATTCTTTAAAACTAATTTTTACCCACTCTATAAAGTTGTGTTCTTATTTTTAAAGTGATTAAAACTAATACTAATTTTATTTCTCCTTGACAAGAGAGTTGTAATAAAGGTTGTCACCGTAAATGGTTTGATCGTGGTCATTCTAATGGGTTCATGGTCGATACTAACATATAATATAGGATTTAATTCAATCATGCATACTTTGAATTATCCTTACCATCATAACCACGCCTCAAGATCCCAAAGCATGCAGTTGGTACATTATCCTTTGTAATTTTGAAAGGTCATAATTTATGTGCTAGAGTTTACCAACACATGGGTGGGCTAGTTTGAAACCTGTAATGTCATTTGGTTCCCATGCAGAATTTTTTGTTAGGATAGAGATTCCCACCATGTATTTGAGTTGAAGCATCAAGATTCCCTCTCCATCTTATGTTGGACATTACCTAGTGGGACTGCCATTTTTTTTTCCATTTTGAGTTGCTACACAGGAATACCACTTCTTGCGCTTCTGATTTTAATGTTCCCTTGCATTTTCCCTCAACTACTTATCACTTATGCACTCTACTTAGCCATTTTCCTTTTCTTTTTTTGCAAACATATCTTGCAACCTAGTTACCGAAGAATACATGCTTCAATAGTGACCATGTCCTGCACATCCCCTTTTTTGTGTTTTATTTTGCACAGGTATTTTCCATGCACTTGGAACGTAGTTGCATGCCATGAAACAATCATTTTCTCCACTATATTATAGCATTATTTTATTATTTTTCGAGGTTTATAATATTAAAAGGACAAAAATTCAAATTAAATATATATATATATATATATAGGGGGACATATGTCAAATTTCCATTGTGCATTAGAAGCAGGTCATGTTATCCTTGAACAAAGCGCCAGTTTTGAGTCTTCTCAGCAAGTTGGTTTCTAGTTAGAACTTATGATTTGAACCATAATCTCAAAGTTTGTACTCCTCTAACTGGTTACTATTCCAATCATACAGAGAGTTTTTTAATGTCTCATTCCTTGCATATTAATGTCGGTGGTCCCTTTTGTGAAATTTTTCATAAGCCACCATTGTTTGATGCTCACTATTCAAGGATCATCCTAACCTATGTTGGTCACTCCTCGGTTTCCTTGACCTCTCATGTCATCCATTCGCTATTGTTAAGTTTTTCTCAACATGTATCATCCCATGCTTGTGTTGAAGGTCCTCGTTGACTTCTCACCAGTTGGTCATGTCTCATTGATGATGACTCATTTTCTTTGATATTGACCAAGATTAGTAGCACCTAAGACCTATTTTCATCAATGGTAGGTTACTTTTCACTCAACAAATGACATAGATTGTTGGTTGTTGATTGAATGGTTTTCTAAATGTTGATTTCAATACCTCTATTCACATTTTGGGATTTGTGTTGTACATTGGATTCTATTTTAATCATTGGTGTAAGTCCTTTCCCCCATGAATAGATTTCATTGTCGGTTATTTCTCAATGGGTCTTTGTCATGCAATATTAACATTTTATGCATGTAACAAATGTACTTGGTCGTCCCTTATAGAAAACTCCATCCTATTCCTTTTTCAAGTCCAGTCAGTTCCTGATTTACCTTCATGTTGGATGATGGAGGATTCCCCAATTCCTCTGTTCCAATGGATATCTTCTCATCCACTTCAACACATCATGATCTAGGAATGGGATCTAGAGTCTCAATAATACCTTGGAGCTTCAATAATCAATGTAAAGTTTACTTGTTATCGAACAGTGGGAATACATTAATGTCTGATGTTTGATGGATTCTACAAGTACACGTGTTCGACTCCAAGAGACATGTTAGGACTTGATAGAATTTAATAGGTACCTTGGGGCCCAACATCATAATCAGTGGGTTACCTTGTGTTTGTTAATAGTACACATCAATGACCAGTAATCAAGCAGGGTCATCCATGTTCGACTTTAGATCATCTCTTCACATGGATAGGATTGTACCATCAGTTATTTGGATGGAATACCTTGGGAAAATATTAGTATTACCACTTTTTCTATTGCCCAAGTTGTGCAAGAATGTATTATATATCACATTACATTGGTACCATTAAGATAACTAGTTTTCACTCACTTCAATTATAGTCATTCTCTTGATATATGTTGAGACATAGATCCATTGTGTATCTTTTCATGACTGTTTATATTGATTAACATCGATCCACCATGTATCACTCCACCATTATATATACTACATGGATCCAATGTCTATTCTTTTCATGGCCATGGTTTTACATCATCAATATGTTATGGGCCCAGATCATATTCAATCTGGAATCCATGTTCTATCACACATTGAACATGGATATTCCCATATTAGGGAAATATGTGTATGACACTTTTTACTCTATTTTAGGTAAATATTTGGACCAATGATTGGGAACCTCAACCTTGATAACACCTCGCCCACCTCCATTAAAATTATAATGTATTTCAGCCATCAACTCCCCTTTTGAACTCACACATTAGGGGGACATCTATTATAGCTCAAATTGGAACTTCCATGTTCATGATGGTAGTATCCTAAAGATTACACCTAAATATCCTTATCCATCCACAAAATGAGCTTCTAAGAGTACAAGAGCCCATAATTTTACTCCATATGATAGTCCATATCCCCAAAATGAGATCCCAACTCATTTTCCTTTCAATTGTGAAAGTTGCAACTACAAAAGACACCACATGCTACAGGGGATTCACCTTGTTGACCAATACCTTATCATGTTCATTCATAAATGGGGGTTTTTAAATTCTAAAATACAAGGTCAATATATTGTAGGTATTGGGGGGGAGGGGATTAGGGTATGGGTGGGTTTATAGGTATTGGGGTTATAAAAGGGGGTATCTAGTAAAAATAGGAAATATCTGAAAAAATATCATTTTTTTAAATTGGAAACTTGTATTGTGAGTGAGGATAAACAAAAGGATTTTGATAGGTATTTATCTATGTCTAGTGAAATTAGAGTTATTGTTTAATATCCCATGAACGAAAATAGTATGGAATATTTTTACTGAGTGAATATCATCTGCCACATGCACCCTTTGAAATATCAAGGTGTGTGCCACATGATTTTCCCTTGAGCAAGGCACGTGAGGCTAAGAAAATTAGTGGAAAATTGTAAAATTTTGAAAATGTGATAAGTTACGACAATTTTGGACAGTTTTGGATGGTTTTGGTCTCGATTGTAACTTTATAAACTAAGTGGTAACCATATGCAATTATCTCAATCACTAATAAAAATATATTATATGGGCCTAAATAGGTGATACATCTAGATTGCATCATCATGCTGGAGAGATATTTTTTCTAATTAAATTTGTCCCCTTATTCCATGTGACCTTTTCCCATGATCATTATATCCCTTACTGTTGAAGTCATTATTTCAATATGAATCCTCTCTTATATACATTTGGAAGAATCACTAGGATAAATGAGGGATAAGTGACTAAAAATATGACTAAAAATCGTAGATAAATTACTAAAATTGAGGTGGAGACCGCTGGACATAAATTAGTTGTAGCTTATCACCCAACGAAACTAGTCATTTACTACTTAGTCACAAATTGCTTGAATTGCTTCATGAGTTGGTCATATATTTATTCATTTATTTGGTCATTAATCATCACTGATTGGTCATTTATTTGGTCATTAATTTTCATTGATTGGTCATTAATTGTCACTATTTGGTAATAAATTACCGATATTTGGTATTACATTTAGTCGTTTATTTAGTCATTGATTTTTATTCACTGGTCATTTATTTAGTGATTGATTTATGTAGATAGGGAACAGAAGAATCAAACCACCAACCTCCTACCTCCATTGATCTATCACCCTTGAATAGAATCAAAGTTTACACTGAATCAAAGTTCAAACTAAAAATATATGAAAAACTATTACAAACATTAACACACTGCGATTCCAACTGTAACATAAAACATATCATAAAATCTTAAAAACCTTAACACGCTATCACGGAGAGTATATGTATGATATATAAGGGTGGTTTCTAGAATTGTGGTCTCTAAAATATAGTTTGTCATACTTTAGAAACTTGGTTGATTTTGCTTTGAAAACATTGCATGCTCTAACTAGAGTAACCCCTTGTTTGATGGTGAACTGTTCCACTAAAAATCTTAAACTACCAACCACACTAAGTGGTTATGATCCATAGAGGATTTTAATCAAGTTTTTTTTCTTGTTCACAAATTCTTGAAGCCATTGTACCTCAATCACAAGCAAATTTGAGTCCTCGAGCAACAAGAATCATTAAAGATATAAAACTCTTTTCAAATCTTGTGATGCTAAAAATAATAGTGGAGGTACCTACCACTTGACCTCGCCATATCAAGAATATGGTGTAATAGATTTCAAAACAAAGAAGCCATAACCTATGATAGTTTGATCCACCTCATGAATTGTGAACAATCACAAATTAGAAGGAAAAAAAACATGCCCTTGCCTCTCTTACAATCCAAATAACCATTTTTTTTACGAATGTCAAGAGTCGGGCACGAGTATAATTTGGAAAGAGGTACAATATGTAGATAAACTAATATAGAATCAATGCAATCAAGGTATAATTATAGTGTTTGTACATAATAAAATAAGGGTCGAAGTCTAAATTATTCTCTAATCCTTTTAGTGATTTAACATCAAAATAATTATACATCACAAACCTAATGGGAAATTGAATTGAGACACCTAAGTAAAAAATAAATAAAAGGATAAAATGCTTCAAGCACGCATTTGAGGAAAAAAATTAAAAAGGAAAAAACGCTTTAGAAACATAAGTAAAATGCTTAAGTATGGAAGGATAAGGTTTTGAAGGAATTGGCTCTCTTGGAAAGTGTAGATCTAAGTTGCATCTAAGTAAACAAACAATATTTCCAAAAAAGAGGATTAATTCCCTCTATAGATGGCATATATGATTGTAGATTTCACATACAATTCCTTGATTTGGTAGCATATGACTCACTTCATGAACAAATATGATTGTAGTTTTCTCATACAATTCCTTGTTTTGGTAGCATATGACTCACTTCATGAACAAATTGATAGAGAAAATCCATGGCTGCCCTCATAGCTTAACAACTTGTAAATCAACTTATTTTTCTACTATGACTACTTTAACACAACTTCTTTCTTTTTATGATCATTTACTAATGCCACAAATGAAACATAGGATGGATTAGAGTTGAGTTCATATTGATCCAAGTGTTATTAGGTTGAAGATATGATCCAAGAATTTGTATAAACTAATGTTGGAATGCATAATACATTCGAAACTACTTTGAATAAAATCAATTAATTATTGAGGTTTGGCATCAATATTAGACATTTGAGAATGATACTCTAATAAAAAAATAGCCGAAATTCATATTTTACATCACAAAAAAAGATAAACACCAAATGTATAGAGGTAAAATCCATACACTGTGTACAAGAAGCATCTAGACTCCCTTTCGATTTATTATAGTGTAAGCACTCCAAGATTGAGTGTGCTACAATATATATCAGGTACATAGGAGGGGATCTAGTATATAGGATAAGTTACATAAAACCTCTAACCAGACGGAGAAATTCTCTCAACTCTCTTCTAAATAGGACTTGACAAGATCCACGATAATAGGATCTCATAACAACTTGGCACGATGATAAAATCTGGTCTCTATAAACTACCCAAAGAATGTTATGTGCTCGTGTTCTAAGGGTTTCTATATGAAATATCAAATTGTGTATATTATTTATTAAACTATTACGGAATATATATAATTTTAATCTATAATTTACTTTCTCACATTATCCTATACCAAAATACATTGAAAGCAAAGAATTTCAAAACTGGATTACTACGTTATACCATCTCTAAATAATTTCGAACTCTCCACAGTTGAGAAGCTGTGGACTTTTGTCAAAAGTGGCCATACCACCAAACGCAACAGGTTTCTAAAAGAATAATCCTTTCTCTATGCAATAAACTACTGCAGTTTCCTCGACTGAATAATAAGTTGGTAGCTAATCTAAGTTGTTGCAACCATCACTTATACTGTATCATGCCTCGTGGCCCTCTCCACTTTTTGAATAAAAGAGGTCTTAATACATGCCTATTATATTGGTGAAACAATTAATTTATCTTGGCACCAAATGAAATGGTCCAAACAATGATAACTGTGATGAAAAGACGCCACTATTTAAACTAATGTCGCATTCACCGCCCAGTTCTACTAAATTCCCGTTGCAAATAAGTGCTAGGGTTACTCCCAAATCTAAGATGGTAAATATTCTAATCCCACTTTCAATTCAATATAAAATAGAGGTGGATCAAAAAATGAGGTAAAGATGTAAAAATCGGCCCACCATTTATTTATAGGGTTCACGAGATTCAGTACTAGGGTAATAAGGAGTTCCCGTCTTAGTCTCCAAGCCCACCCATAGTGCTCCTATCCACGTAGTTGATGGATCATAAGGGACTTATGGGTTTTTCCGTACCCTATATAACCATGGAAACAACATAGTTGCATTGTAGGTACCTTATTAATTCATTTATTATATAGAGGGACGTTGGTGAAAGAAAAAAATATCCATTCCTTCACGAAATGATAGGTAGAAATGGAATGATAAATAGGCAATCCAACCTACCATTTGCAGTTGCCTCATTATTATTTAAGTGGCTTGGAAAAACTAGAAGAAAATACGAATGTATTCAGCGTGATAGGTGATTTCGCCTTTAATTTTCTAGAAGAAAAATAGTTGTTCCTTGGTATTCATTGAATCAAAGGTAATTGTTACAAAACATAAGTGGTCCTTCTCAATACCATAGCATGTCCAACAGAGAAAGATGCAAATCTCAGTCTCACAACGAGATTCTGCCCCCCAGCAATATAACTGAATCAAGAGGAATACAGTAAGATACAATGAGATGTCAACTAACAAAAACTAATCCACAGACATCATGAAAACAAAGGATAAACATCCTAGCTCCGCCCAGACTTCCAAAAATGTCTACATACAAGAGAACCCAGACATGGCTTATCCAGGGAGGCACCCATCAGAATGCCGAAAGACTGAAACTAGGAGGAGAACAAAGTCTACCTCTGTCATCCAAAAGGATGTAATAAAATTATCCCACCATGATACTCATGGAGAAAAGACATCAAAGTTGTAAAAATGAGTAGGAAAAATATCATAGTTAAAAGAGTTGTATCGATCAATTCCCAACAAATTCACCTTCAAAAAATTCAGTGAATTGTAAGTGGCGAGAGGCCAAAGAGAGTGCCTCTGTAAAGTTAATCTCTAGGAGATATCTATATTAAATAGAAGGTAGGCTCCCTTTATATTATTTAATAAAAAATACGAAATTTGGCCCTACTATTATTACCTATTGTGATATGCCCCTATATTATTTAAGGAAGAATTAAATGCGCCCTTTAAAATAAGAATTGGGGATAATTAATTCCCATGGACACATGTCTTACATAGATAAATATAGTTGGGCATAGTCCAAAATATACCACTGTTGATCTGAAATAATGCACAGTTGGAGCCCATATAGTAACTAATCAAAGGTAGTTAATCTACAGTTACATATCATGTTTTGTTTCATTATAATAGTGAAGGGGATAAAAAAAAATTCATAACAATACATTTTGATAATACCCATTCAAACTTCCAAAATAAGGCTTGGTAATCGATGGACAACTATTTATCAAGTTGGTGAAAAAAAAATAGGATAAAATCAAGTTAACGACTTGTACTAAGCACACGTGCAAATAGATCCAGGACCCCACGCCCCAAACCCCCTATTTCAAAAATTTTAAATAACCATATCTCTCCATTAGTGACAAAAAAAATATCCATTCTCTAGATTTATTAGCAAATAACAATATAAGTATAGAGTAAGCTATCTGCATGACGATTTGCACCAGGATCCACTTGACGTCGTCGAATGATAGCTTACCTTGTTAAATTTTTATGAAACCGAGACTCACTAAATTCTACTTCTTCTCTCGTGTTCACCTAGCTATAGATTGCAACGAAGAATTTCCCAGAGCCATTGGGTAGTGGAGGTTTCAGTTCTATCTATAAGGGCACTCTCCCGGACAAGAGTCTAGGAGAATGTCCCAATTGTCCTCACCTCCATTCGAATTGTCATGTTGTAATGAATTCTCACCTCCATTTTAACTATCATGTTGTAACGACTTCAAGTCCTCCACCAACTCTTCATTTTCCACCCATATGGTATCAGCAGAAGTGAAAGTTTGAGGGTCACAGGAGGTTTCTTTTCTAATTTTAGGTGAAATTGCTTCCTCTGTGCAAACTCAAATGCCAGTGCCAAATAATTCAAGTGAACACAACATTTCCTCCTCCTCCATCACACTCTGCTTCCTCTATGCAAACTAAAATGTCAGTGCCAAAGAATTCAAGTGAACACAACATTTCCTCCTCCTCCATCTCACTCGGACATGGATACCCACCATCCATCGTAAGTAATAATAATCTACTGAGAACAAAATAAAAATCCCAAATAAACTCTTATCTTACAAACACCGACAAAAGCACTTGTGTTGTATATGGGAGATAGCTAGAATGCACATTAGGGTTTATAACCCCAATAATGTGTCAACATAAGGAGTCTTAAGATTTCCACAAGGATGCAACATTTGCCACAAAATTGGAAAGATAAAGAAACTCTTTTGCTTATAATTTTATTCTCTTTAGCAACAGTTCTCTTGTTTTAATACATCGATGTACATGGAGGTTAATTTATTTTGTAATGGAAGAGATCAACTAGTTCTTTTTAAATTATGACAACTACACCATAATGTGTCAATACCATCGATGTAAGAGATTGCGATGGTAGTTATGTTGTGCATGTGATCATGGAGGCTAAGCAAGATCACAACCATGTCTTCAGATCTTAATCAAAGCTTATCTGATCAAAACAATTTATCCAATCATCAACATGCTATGAAAAGATCACTTAGATGATTTAATAAGAAAAATGATGACGGGTTTGCACTCATAAGGTTACACTAGATTCGAACTCATAGTTTCATGAAAATGCCTCAAGTAGCAATGGAAGGAATTATTTATGTAGATCATAAACCACCATTGAAATTACTGGTCAAACTTACAAATTACTGAAATCATTTCAGTAGTCTAGGAAAACGAAGAAAATGCAAATGCTTTTAACGGTTGGATTGAGAATTATGGAGAATGCATAATTACGAAGATAAACTTAGTTTTCCTAAGATAAAAGTTTTCTCTATACATTGATTTTTACTTTTACTCACTTATGATTTTATATTGTTGTAGGTGTGTGGAAATATCATAAGTGGAGATATGATGACATCCTTAGCATAATATAGAGATGTTCATCTAACCCGAGAATGAGAAAAGATCGTCAAGAATGTGCATTCTAGCTATCTCCCTTCTTAAACACGCCATGCATGCTCTTTACCTTCCCTTCAATCAGCATTTAGCCTATTATGCACCTCCATTTTAGTTTTCTACCCTTCAACTTGAGAGGCATATAAATTCAGGAATTACCATTCTTCAATTTGCATTTTTCCTCTTTTGCACCTGCACCCTTGTTTTAGTTTTCTATTATTATGCTTGAGAGGCATATAATTTGGTATTTGGTATCAAGAAGCTGAGAGGCATATAATTTGGTACCAAGAAGATATTAGGTATGGTTTCCAAGTCTGCCCATCTATTTCTTCTTGTTGGTCTAGTTTTTTTGTATTTTGTTTTCTCTACTGGGGGTCTTTTCTTCTAGTCAACATTACAATTATATAGGTAATCATTAATGCATTTGTTTCCAATTGTTGAATTGTAGAAAGGAAAAAATGCTTGAGCTGAATGAAATGAAATGTCTTGTTTAAATCTATGTCTGTATCTAATCTATACGTCAATATATTCACCATATTTGAATATAATCATTTATGCCTTGTTATATACAGCACAAGTGCTTTTGTGGGTGTTTGTAATATAAGAGTTTCTTTGAGAAAAAAATTATTTTTATTTTGTTCTCAGTAGATTATCATTACTTATGATGGGTGGTGGGTATCTCTAAGTGAGATGGAGGAGGAGGAAATGTTGTGTTCAGCCGAATTATCCCGCACTGGCATTTCAGTTTGCACATAGAAAGCAGTTTCACCTAAAATTAGAGAAGAAACATCCTGTGACCCTCAAATTTTCACTTCTTCCAATACCATATTGGTGGCGAATGAAGAGTTGGTGGAGAACTTGAAGTCCTTATAGCATGATAGTTCGAATGGAGGTTGTGGAGGACTTAAATTCCTTACATCATGACAGTTCAAATGGAGGTGAGCATGATTGGGACATTCTCCTAGACATCTTGTATGGGACAATTCCCTTATATATTGAACAGAAACCTCCACTACCCAATCGCTCTGAGAAATTATTTGTTGCAATCTGTAGCTAGGTGAACACTGGAAAAGAATTAGATTTTGGTGGGTTTCAGTCTCACAACCCAATTGCTTTGAGAAATTCTTTGTTATGATCTGTAGCTAAGCGAACACAGGAGAAGAAACAAAATTTGGTGGGTCTTAGTATCACAAAACGTTAATGGAGTAAGTTATCACTCGATGGCATAAGGTGAACCCCGGTGCAAATTTTCAAGTATATAGCTTACTCTTATAAGTATCGGACATAAAGCATGAGATCTTGTGAGAGAACTGAGTTGATGCGGGGTGGGAGGCCATCCTCCAAATATTATTAGATTTTATTTCTTTATTGAGCCCACTCTACCCTATTGGGAATTTCAAATAAATTCCACCTTTCATATATATACAATGTTATCATGACATTCATTTTCATTCAATTGAAATAGGTTTCATTCTAGGATAGGAGTCGTTGAATACCGCAAGAGAACATTAAACCAATCATGATTTTGAATCCCATGGAGTCATTCAAATTGTAAATAAAACATACACATAAGAGACATATTAGGCCTTTCATATTAGGTTTTAAACAAGCATAGTCACAATAATATGTGAGAGAAAAATTAATACACAGTCAATACACATATAGACGCACAATGTTTATGTGGAAACTTGAAACCGGGAAAAATCACAATATATCTATTAACTCCCTTGACATAAATCGGCCAAGCCGAGCCAAGTGAGCTATCCACCACTCACCTCTAGGATACTTCACAATGGATACTCCTCAATCCTTATAAAGGCTTCTTTACATGCAATACCTTGTGTCAATACCATGGGCTATAAGAAACAATCTACTAAACCTAAACCACCTTTGACTCATTCTCAAGTCAAGGTTAACCCTATAAATACCCCCTTTACACTTGACATGGGGATATCACATACACCCCCTATATCATGGCTCTATCTCATCAATTTACTAGTGAGTTACCAAGGGTATGCATGCCTTAATGGGCCGTACAACCATATGCCCATTTACATGCAAACTGCTCCATTAATTTTTTCATGTGTCTTCATGGTGACTACAACATCACCATATGTTGCTTCATCTCCTCTCTTTTCCATGCTCATTTTCTTTCCCATTAACTTATATGCCTCCTTTTGTACCTTCATCTAACCCTATCATTCATTTCCATATAAGGAAGAATCCATATATTGGATCACATGGGTCCTCAGCCACCGTAACCACAATTTCTCTAGGAATTCTCTTCACATATGGTTCATAAATAAATTTGGTCCCACAATTGAGATTAAACCATCTCATATTCCTCACACAATTTAGGTCTCAAACTATTTGATCCACATAAAGCTAGGCTATGAGTACACTTTACACTCGTACCTACCTAATGGTTCATTCCACACTTGATGCAATATCCCTTATAGTTAAATAATGTAACTATGGGAGATATTCTATGGTATTTTTATTGCATTGTTGTTGTCCCTCCCTTCCAGAGATGTTTTTCCTACAATTAGGGATGTCATTGATGTAATTGGTCATGTAAATTCTTGAGGTAAAACCTCTGTTGTAAGTCAAGTCAATAGTACCCACAAAATAATTATTAAAATGTATTTTTGTGTCTCCCAAGGAAAGTTGGCCCTATTGGAGAGATGAAGTCGGGCATGTTGGGTTATTAGCCTTCATAGTTGATGTGTATAGATAGATGAGGTGCCATCCTCATTTTGACACACTCACAACTCAAGCAAGTTCACTAGAGAGATAAAAATGAGTCCATATAAAGGATAAGAAGAAACCTATCTTAGTCTTGTGGTCTTACACTATACTTGGTTGGATTCTATATCGAGGAAGTTTTGTTGGGTTTTTCTCCCCATGAGGGTTTCCCAGGATAAATATTTGTGTCTTCTTTGGCTTGATGTACTTGTCTTTCTTTCAATGATCTTCTTGTTATTGGGGATAAAACTTTTAAAAATCTAACACCTTCTCTATGCATAAGAGGGATAACATATGCTTCTAGTACCTAGGGAAATTCAAACTTGCCTATGGCTGAGTTTCATAAGGACCAAACAAATATTTCTAGAATTTTGGGTACCACTGAACATGCACCTTGTAATCAATTCAAAAAACTAGGTACAACAAAATTTTAAAATACAGATCATGCTTCTCATGTGTAAAATTTTCATATTACCACTTTATGACTATTTAATTTCCATGTTTGTCATATGCCATGCCCCACATTCTTACCATGATTTTCCATAATTGTATTTTGGATTAATTGTACTTTGAATTGAATCCAAAATAATGATATAACACATATACCTTTAATCAGTTTCATCTATCTACATTCAATGACCTGATTGTATTCCACGATGCTCTTCTCAAACAACAAGTCTGCTCCATAATAAATCATGCATCATATACACTTAATAAAATACCTTTCTCAAACAAAAAACCTTTTATAAGAATATGTATTTACTTAAAACACCTACCATCCTCATAAATTATCATAACACCATCTTTAAACACTGTGATCTCACCCTTTCATAAAATATCATATTTGACTTGAATACCTTCCACATTCACAACTTGCCTTCTCTTAAGTAATTTTATTAAGTGGACTTCTTCTTGACAATGTATCTGATTTATGTCTTGTTCATATTCTATGTTCCCCTAGTTATGGGTCAAACTCCAGATCCAATATAGTTGAACACATATTTGTCCTCTTTTTCACATTGTAGCCTCAATTACCTCAACCACATGTAAACTCGGAGCTTACAATGTATATGGAATGCTTAGTTTTGAAATGTTAGTAATATCTTCAAGAAGTTTCCTTATTGGAGGAGTTTTTCTCCATAGCAAATAGACTTCACTTATTTAACCTTACTGTCGGTAGCACTCTTTTTACTCTAAGTGATTCACAATATGTCTACATATCTCATGATCTTGGGAAATGATTTTCCTTGTGTCGGATCAGATCTGTAGACCCATAGTAGAACCAAAAGCAGCATCAATCAGTAAGTCTTAGGTCCCTTCCATTTCTTCCTCACAGACACCACTTTCCCTCGTATGCTAGTTACATCAAATCCAAATCTATAGTCCTTTAGATCTGTGAATCCATATTCAAATATTCTATTTTTGGTGTCAAATCCTTTTACACAACAATGGAGATTCACAATGGATTTCTACACCGCCATTAACATATTCTCAACTAGTAATCAAAATGTTGCTTCCACATAACAACATTGCTCCTCAACTACCAGATCCAACAACAAATGGTAATTTTTTGGACTTATACCTAGGTCTCATCTCTTATCAACAGTAGTAGCAATAATTATTTGGCGAGTGGCCTCTTCTTCCATCGATGAGACAACTCAGCACACTTACAAAATTTTCAATGTGCATACCATATCTCTTATACCACTTGTTAGGGTTTTAAACAAGCGTAGCACAATAATATGCAAGATGAAAATCAATACACAAGTAGCATATACATAGAGACACAATATTTACGTGGAAAACCAAAAACCAATAAAAACCACAATAGATCTACTATATCCCTTGGCCTAAACTGACCAACACAGGACAAATGAGTTATCCACTGCTCACCTCCATGCCACTTTACAATGGAGCCTCCTTGTGCCTTATAAGGGAATCTTTACATGCAATACCTTGGGCCAATAACATGGGATATATGAAACCATGTGCCCAAAACCATGTGATAGTCCTAAACCACCTTTCACTCATTCTCAAGTCAAATTTAACCTTATGATTTTGACTAATTGAAGGCCTTAGGGAATGGTGTGACTCTAGGGTCTAAAACATAAATGTCCTTGAATTTACCTGTGTTATCCTATGGGGAGAAACTTTTTCTTTAATGTTTCCTATGAGCTTGAACCCTTGAATCACCATAATACTTCCCACCATTTTTCTATCTAGAGTCAAATTCACATAGATGTGATTGTTTTTCTCCCCATCCAATTGGATTACCTTCGTATTTTTCTTGAAAAGATTTCCTTCACTCGCTATTGAAACAATCCACTTCAGAATAAGCTTTTCATTGATATCTCCATTTCCATCTATATATCCCTCAAACGATTAGTGTTCCTCTAAAGATAAAAACAAAATCACCAACATATCTAAAAGAGGAAGCTTGTGAACTATTTATAATCTAACTAGGAAATATACACACAGTCCATACTTCAGCAGATTCGTAGATTCAACAAAGGGGAAAAGAGTCAACATGTGGAAAATTTATTGTCAAGAATAATGCACCAATTCCAACATGAAGAGACTCCCTACACATTGTACAAGGTTATATACATGTATCAGTAGCGTTTGATGACCTATTTTAATTTATTTTCCCTTCTTTTTCCTCTCAATTTAATTTTTTAATTTACCCATTTTTTCTTTCATTTTTCTTTATTTCCTTTTATTTATTTTCTCTATCTTTGTTATTTCTATTATTGTTTTTTAATTTATTAATATTAATACATATATCAGTATTATAAAATATACATATTATACTATATAGTGTATTAATTATATATATATAATAACTATTAACACATACATTCAACCAAGAAAAGAAAAAGACATACTTTTGTTATTCAGTATGAGTTAGAAAGTATATTATCAAATGATATGACTCAAGTTCTAACTAGTATTATTCAAAATTTAACAATGGATAACTTCAATTTTGACAATGAAAAATTACAATTTCGTAAATTTTAACACTATTTATGGATTCAAATATCCCTTTAAAGGGGTCTTTGAATCCATCTTGAGCATTAAAACTTATGAAATTGTAATTTTAACGTTGTAGATAGATTCAGAGATCCCCTCCATGTACAACGTGAAAATCTACAAAATTGAACTTGTTTCTTCAATTTTGTATTTTTTAATGTTAGAGATAAATTCAGAGACCCCCTTACCCATTGCAAACTAATTAGGTCTATTGCAATTACAATGTTGACCTATCTAGTTCAGACATATAGAGACATCTTATAGATAATTATAAAATCATATATTATATTATTATATTATATATAAATCCACTCTTAATTTGTGTTTGAAGTATAAGGAAATCTTTGATAATTAGGACATAGACTCTCGAGTCATATTTTTTATGTCATGATTAAACTAGTCATATTTTTTATCCCATGACTAAATTAGTCATTTATTTTAGTAATTTTTAGTTGTGATCACTTAAAATTACTCAAATTTGGTCATATTTCACTTAAAAACGCCGTGATGACCAACATTTTTAGTGGTTTAGTCATTTATTTCACATGGTGACCAACTTTTTTGGTCTCTTAGTAATTTATCAAACCATTTTCTACTAATGATTGGACGTGTGCTTGTAGGTGTGCAAGAGCAAAGGAACCTAGCCTTTGGTTCAAAATGTGTCGAGTAGTGGAAGAAATAATTGTATTGTATCATTTCATTGCCAATATAAATTTGATATATTTCTTTTACTCATATAAAATGTTGTGTATTTGATTATTGGTCATTGAAAGTTATTCATACTTCATAGAAACATTGCTCAAGTATACAAATATTATGTGCATTCTTTTATGATATTTCAAATGTTTCCTTTGTAACCAAAATCGTTTAAGGAAGGGTGTAAGTCAAGTCAATAGTACCCACAAAATAATTATTGAAATGTATTTTTGTGTCTCCCAAGGAAATTTGGCCCTGTTGGAGAGATGAAGTCGGGCATGTTGGGTTATTAGCCTTCATAGTTGATGTGTATAAATAGATGAGGCACCCTCCTCATTTTGACACACTCAAAAATCAAGAAAGTTCACTAGAGAGATAAAAAGGAGTCCACCTGGACGATAAGAATCAACCCATCTTAGTCTTATGGTCTTACACTGTACTTGGTTGGATTCTATATCAAGGAAGTTTTGTTGGGTTTTTCTCCCCACGAGAGTTTCCTAGGATATATATTTGTTTCTTCTTTGTCTTGATGTACTTATCTTTATTTCAGTGATCTTCTTGCTATTGGGGATAAAACTTTTAAAAATCTAACACCTTCTCTATGCATAACAGGGATAAAATATGCTTCTAGTACCTAGGGAAATCCAAACTTGCCTATGGCTGAGTTTCACAAGGACCAAACAAATATTTCTAGAATGTCGGGCACCATTGAACATGCACCTTGTAATCAATTCAAAAAACTAGGTACACCAAACTTTTAAAATACATATCATGCTTCTCATGTGTAAAATTTTCATATTGCCACTTTACAACTATGTAATTTCCATGTTTGTCATATGCCATGCCCCACATTCTTGCCATGATTTTCTATAATTGTATTTTGAATTAATTGTATTTTGAATTGAATCCAAAATAATGATATAACACATATACCTTTTAATGTGTTGCATCTATCTACATTCAATGACTTGATTGTATTCCATGATGGTCTTCTCAAACAACAAGTCAGCTCCATAATAAATCATGCATCATATCCACTTAATAAAAGACTTTTCTCAAACAAAAAAACCTTTTATAAGAATATGTATTTACTTAAAACACCTACCATCCTCATAAATTATCATAACATCATTTTTAAACACTGTGATCTCACCCTTTCATAAAATATCGTATTTGACTTAAATACCTTCCACATTCACAACTTGCCTTCTCTTAAGTAATTTTATTAAGTGGACTTCTTCTTGACAATGTATCTAATTCATGGCTTGTTCATATTCTATTTTTCCCTAGTTATGGGTCAAACTCCAGATCCAATATAGTAGAACACATATTTGTCTTCTTTTTAACATTATAGATTCAGTGACCTCAACCACATGTAGACTCGAAGCTTACAATACATATGGAACGCTTAGTTTTGAAATGTTGGTAATATCTTCAAGAAGTTTCCTTATTGGACGAGGTTTTCTCCATAGCAAATAGACTTCACTTATTCAACCTTACTGTTGGTATCACTCTTTTTACTCTAGGCAATTCACAATCTGTCTATATATCTCATGATCTTGGGAAATGATTTTCCTCATGTCGGATCAGATCTGTAGCCCCATAGTAGCACCAATAGCAGCATCAATCAATAAGTCTTAGGTCCCTGCCATTTCTTCCTCACAGACACAACTTTTCCTCGTATGCTAGTTACATCAAATCCAAATCTATAGTCCTTTAGATCTATGAATCCATATTCAAATCTTCTATTTTTGGTTTCAAATCCTTTTACACAACAATGGAGATTCACAATGGATTTCTACACCACCATTAACATATCCTCGACTAGCAATCAAAATGTTGCTTCTGCATAACAACATTGCTCCTCAAATACCAGATCCAACAACAAATGGTACTTTTTTCGAGTTACACCTAGATCTCATCTCTTCTCAATGGTAGTAGCAATAATTATTAATCGATGAGACAACTCAGTACACTCACACTATTTTCAATGTGCATACCATATCTCTTATTCCACATGTTAGGTTTTTAAACAAGCGCAGTACAATAATATGCGAGATAAAAAACAATACACAAGCAACATATACATAGAGATGCAATATTTACGTGGAAAACCCAAAACTAATAAAAACGACAATAGATCTATTATCTCCCTTGGCCTAAACTAACCAACACGGAACAAATGAGTTATCCACCGCTCACCTCCATGCCACTTTACAATTGAGCCTCCTCAGGCCTTATAAGGGAATCTTTACATGCAATACCTTAGGCCAATAACATGGGATATACGAAACCATGTGCCCAAAACCATGTGATAGACCTAAACCACCTTTCACTCATTCTCAAGTCAAAGTTAACATGATGATTTTGACTAATTGAAGGCCTTAGGGAATGGTACGACTCTAGGGTCTAAAACATAAATTTCCATGAAATTACCTTGGTTATCCTCTGGGGAGAAACTTTTTCTTTAACGTTTCCTACGAGCTTGAACCGGGGTAATTTTTAGTGGCTAAATTTCGCCAATTGACTATTTTTTTGGGTTTTTTTCAAAAAATAACTTCACTTTTTAGTCTCTAATATCGCCTATATTTACATAAAATATGGTTTTTTAACATAATATTTGCCAAAATTTACACATTTTAGTGTTAATTGTATGTTTCATATTTAGTATTCACCTACCTATCTATAAACATGTTTTTTTCAACCTAAAACAATCGCCTAGAATACTATCCTTAGGTATAATATTAGAATCCTTAAAAAATACCCTAGCTTGAACCCTTGAATCACCATAATACTTCTCACCATTTTTCTATCTAGAGTCAAATTCGCATAAATGTGATTGTTTTTCTCCCCATCCAATTGGATTACCTTCGTGTTTTTCTTGAAACGATTTCCTTCACTCGTTATTAAAGCAATCCACTTCATGTTCAGAATAATTTTTTCATTGATATCTCCATTTCCATCTATATATTCCTCAAACGATTAGTGCTCCTCTAAAGATAAAAAGAAAATCACCAACATATATAAAAGAGGAATATTATGAATTATTTATAATCTAACTAAGAAATATACATACAGTCCATACTTCAATAGATTCGCACATTCAACAAAGGGGAAAAGAGTCAACATGTAGAAAATTTATAGTCAAGACTAATGTGCCAATTCCAACATGAAGAGACTCCCTCTAGATTGTACAATGTTATTGTACATGTATCATTAGTGTTTGATGACCTATTTTTTATTTCTTTTTCCTCTCAATTTAATTTTTTAATTTACCCATTTTTTTCTCATTTTTTCTTTGTTTCCTTTTATTTATTTTCTCTATCTTTGTTATTTCTATTATTTTTTTTAATTTCTTAATATTAATATAATACATGTAATATCAATATTATAAAATATATATATATAACCATTAACACATACTTTTCAACCAAGTAAAAGACATACTTTTGTTATTCAATATGAGTTAGAAAGTACATTATCAAATGATATGACTCAAGTTCTAACTACTATTATTTATATTACATCAAGAGTATCAAAATTTAGCAATGGATAATTGCAATTTTGACAATGAAAAATTGCAGTTTGGTAAATATTAACACTGTAGATGGATTCCAATATCCCTTGAAAGGGGTCTTTGAATCCATCTGGAGCATTAAAATTTATGGAATTGTAATTTTCTTTTATAATTTTGTAAATTTTAATGTTGCAGATAGATTCAAAGACCCTCTCCATGTACAATGTGAAAATCTACAAAATTGAACTTCTTTCTTCAATTTTGTATTTTTTAATGTTAGAGATGTATTCAGAGACCCCCTTAGCCATTACAAACCAATTAGGTCTATTGCAATTACAATGTTGACCTATCTAGTTGAGATGTATAGAGACATGTTATATATAATTATAAAATCATATATTATATTACTATATTATATATAGATCCACTCTTTATTTGTGTTTGAAGTATAAGGAAATATTTGATAATTGGGACATAGACTCTCGAGTCATATTTTTTATGTCATGATTAAATTAGTCATATTTTTTATCCCATGACTAAATTAGTGATTTATTTTAGTAATTTTTAGTTGTGATCACTTAAAATTGCTCAAATTTGGTCATATTTTAGTTAAAAACACCATGGTGACCAACGTTTTTAGTGGTTTAGTCATTTATTTCACATGGTGACCAATTTTTTTGGTCTCTTGGTCATTTAGCAGTCAGTTTTGTACTAATGATTGGACGTGCGCTTGTAGGTGTGCAAGAGCAAAGGAACCTAGACTTTGGTTCAAAATGTGTCGAATAGTGGAAGAAATAATTGCATTGTATCATTTCATTGCCAATATAAATTTGATATCTTTCTTTTACCCATTAAAATGTTGTGTATTTGATTATTGGTCATTGAAAGTTATTCATACTTCATAGAAACATTGTTCAAGTATATCAATATTATGTGCATTCTTTTATGATATTTGGATGTTTCCTTTGTAACCAAAATCGTTTGAGGAAGGGTGTTTGGTGCATTTTCAAAGTATTGGAGTGGTGTTAAGGAGCAAACTTGAAGAGAATTATAGAAGCAGTGAGTATCAACCTATGAAAAAGGTGCCTATTTTTTCTCCTCCTCTTTCTATTTATGTATTTTTGCTTAAATCATTAACGATGTGAAACTTGTGCTTGTATGCGTCTAATCATCCTACAGAACTAGCCTTTAAGTCAGTTTTCATCTGATTAAGTATGTTGATGACTTACCCTAGTCATTGAGATGAATCTCCATACAACAACAAGATATATTTAAATAATGTAGATTCCCATATCTAGAATGATACATGCTCAATGGAGGATCATCACTCAATCTCTTGGGTAGATAGCTAAGTTGGCTAGTAGGTTGCATGTTGAAGGGAGGAGCGCCCCTCAATCCCTTCGATATCCGATCAATTACTAGCATTGAGTCGTCAAAGATCTGAATCACTTTGATATTCTTCTCTAAATCTAGAATTAGTAAATTCTTAAGAGTAAATAATTCAACATAGTTGTTAGTATCTTCCCCAGGCCTGCACAAAACTGAAATTTGTCTCGCTTAAATATGTAAATCACTCCTTGTGCCCCACTTATGTTATGATCCTCAGTAACACCATCAATGTAAAACCACATTTTACTCCATCTATGCATTCTTTAGGCACTTGACATTTACCAGAAGGTTTGACAATCTTAATAAAGTTATGGTAGATTGCTAAACTATGTCTAGCACATATATGAATACCTGAGTATACTTATCATTAAACAAAACTTAATTTATGACAATCCAAACTTTTTTAGAAAACAATAAAAGACAAGCTTTTCTATTCACCTAACCCATGGATATGAGTCCAATTCCATAAACACAACTGACTAAAAATCCCACCCAAGAAGAACATTTTGTATGCATCATCTATGCATCTCTTTAAAGGCCAAAATAAGAAACCTACATTCACAATGTTTTCTATTATACATATATGAACTATATTCTATAAATAGATTGTCATATTAAAGTTTGGTTCTATAAATAAGTATATAATTTGAAGCATGAGAGTTATTTTATTTTTTAGATTTAAAAAAAAAATAGTGTTTTTATTATTTTATATATTAATTTTTATTTTATATATATATATATATTGCAATTACATAATTATATATTATATTTATATTTATATTTATTTATATATATATATATATATATATATATATATATATATAATACACATAATATATTAGATAATAATAAAAAATTAAAGAATTAAAAAAATGATGATGATGATGATAATGAACATCTATTGAGACCAAATTTGATCTATCGAACATTAAAAATGATAATATTTGGTTTACTTTAAAATATTGTTTATGTGCTAAAAAATCTTGCCAAGAAGCTTTTCAATATCGCTATAGTTTTGGCAAGTTAGAAGGTTAAAAAGGTTTGTATTGTAACAAATACTATGAAACTCAGATCTAATGTGGGTGTAATTAAGACACTCTAAGAGAAAGTGATTTTCATTCTCAACGCTCATAGACTGACACAGTTGAAAAACTCTTTCTGTCCATGGAGTTTTAGGAATAGACCAACACCCTGTTTCGCTATGAAGTTCATGAGAGTTCATTTTAATCTTGACTATATTAATTTTCTTCAGTGAGCTAGTTACTACTGAGAGATACTTTTGATCTTCAAGTTAAGATTAATGACCTCCTTATAATATCTTAATTTTCTCTTAATCACTAAATGTTCTTCACACCATAATTTCTCTATAAAATTGAAATTAATCATATTTTTAACATTATATATAAAAATATGTCACCATAATAAGAATATTGAATTTTTTAATAATTTAATTCATCCAAAATTGATTTAAGATTCTTTTTAAATACGTAAATAAAATTATAAAATAAATCAGCTAACTTTTTAGCTCTTTTAAAATTTAATTTTAATAAACATTAATAATTATCTATCTATACGATTATTATTAATATATAATAAATAAAATTATTTTAATATTAAAATTTTAATTAAATAATTGTAAAATCAATTAAATAATGTTATAAAGTTTTTAAAAGGTCTTTTAAATAATAAATGCATTATTAGAGAAAGCTTCTTCCCAATAATCGGAAAGAAGCTTTCTTTAAAAAGCATTTGTCATTGAATTTTTCAAACTCTACATAACAACACTCAAATTTGGAGGATTTTAGTGTCGTGGGATAATTGAAAATGCTAAAACTATTTTTACAACCAAAAAAACCTACAAACGTTTGAAGAAAAAAAAATCAAAATTTTAGCCTCCTCCAATGTAAAATAAACAAATAATGATACTTAAGAACTTGTAATCGATCATTTTATTATATATCATAAGTTTTCTAAGTAATTGAAAAGTGACATGAAACTATCTTGAAAGATTATATAGCGATGTTTCACATACTCTTAGGGAAAATGGAAATAATTTTGGTTAGTGATACATTCATTTTTACATGCTTTTCTTACATTGTTTTTTGTTAGTAAGCAGAGAACTTTGTATTACTAATGGTACAAAAAGTTACAAAAAAGTTATAGTCAGGCTCGACTAGCGATGGGGCTGTTGATCCGGGCGAAGCTTTAACACTGAGAGTCTTCCCATAACAACTTAAGCTTCACTCTCTTCCCTTCAAGAGAGGAGGAGAACCCAGGAACTATCGTCCCTTCTATACATAAATCAAAACTGATAAACTTGAGCGTAAAAGTGAAGCTCATGAGAACTAGGAGAACAGAACAAAATTGACAAAGATAATCAGGGTAAGTACATCATAATCCACGAGACTGAGAGCAAGCTTGGGTTCACAAAAAGAAACTACACACTGCTAAATCCATTCCTGGACTAGAAATGATCTTGACAATCAAACAAAATTATCCAAACGGGGCCGTCCAGCCTCACTAAGACGTTGGATTCGCTGGAGATGGAGGAGGCGCAGCAGGGTGTTCTCCATGTCTACCTTGCAATTCACTGGCAATTGAATCCAACATTCAAAGGCCAGCGGCTGGTTCATGTTGGCCGCTTCTGATGATCGCCAATGCTTCTCTGATTCCCCGTGTAGTCTAGAGGTTTGCCTGAATTTATGTTTCCAACAGGATATGCCCCTTCTAGAATGGGCTTGCAATGAGCGGTCTGCCCTGGCGATTTTCGTACTCTCCGATCAACTCCGTCTCCTTGATAGAAATCATTGTTGCCACCCTTGTTGGGGTTTCCTCCATATATTGGGCTCCCCAATTGAACAATAATGGGGATGAGCCTTTCTTGACCAAGGAGTTGGAGTTTGCGGAACTGACCATCATGGAAGTACTGACGCTTTGGTCAATCCTCTTCCTCCCCCGATGAGGCATGCTATAACACAACAAATAGATCCACTTGACCTCAAGATAAAAGAAAGATACCAGAAAGATCAGGGCATGGGTGGTCCTCTTCCCTTCCTTATGCTTATAAATAGCAGAGCTGTTGCGATGGGAACTAGAGCGATTGATTCTCTGCTTCCTCCTTTGTTTCCAAATCGAGCACTAGGAAACATCTATCTTATTGTTATAGCGGATTTCACCACACTAGGTGAATCACACATTGTATGGCCTTCCCCTGTCCCACTGCAGACTCATTAGCCCCTATGGACCAAATGTTGTCTTTTGATGTATCATTGAGCATCCCTAAAAACATTAGAAAAATGATATATGCGGCTTTTCCCCGATAACCACGTACATACGTGGATATTCCCTCTATAGTCTCGTACATCGAGATGTGTGCATAATCCAAAATCCTTTGGAGCGTTCCTTGACTTGGATCCGACTCATATGACTCCTGGCCTTCCATATGCCTTGAGATCACACGGATTCGACCTTTCAGTATCCATTTGAAAAGATATATAAGGAACCCAATGAGACATTGAAAGCATAGGAGGGAATTGAGAGTATCGAAACTATAGTCCATTGTTGCCAGAACTTATGCTTGAGTCTGCATCCCTTTGTCCCTTGGAGCACTGTTGTGTTCTTCCCAAGCTTTCCTTTTGCTAGTAATCTTGCTATCGAAGTGATGGAGGATTGAGGTGGTGGAGGCCCAAGTGGGGATTCAGTTTCTCCGGTTCGCAGACGTGTCCTCAGAGGTTGTCACTTGTAATCTCTGGTTCATATTAATAGAAATATCTTTTCCTATCCAGTAATGTGTATTTGAATGAATGTTGCATCCATTGGAATATGTCAAATGCTTATACATTATTGATTATATATGCTAGAATAGTTCTAACACCATGAAATATAGTATGCTTGTATTGTTTACTTGTTGTTGAGGACGTGCTATAATAATTCAAGCTGAAGATTGGAAAGGTCAACAGGGATCTACTTCAACCGTCCGGAATAAGGTAGGAGGTTCGATCCTTTAGTGTTAGATGTTTTTATTTCTATTGCATATTGGGAAAGATTGATTTCTGGAGTCTAGCTGTCTGTTGTGGTACCCCAAACCATAGGAATTTCTCTCTGTAATAGAATTGGCAACTCCGCTAGGGACTTCCTAGTAATTGTCCTTTGGGGGTTGATCTTTTGGCATTCAATGTATTTGAATTGCTCTCTCTCTCTCTCTTGTTTCTGTGTCGGGTATGGGGGCATGTATGCCTGGTAGAGCCTGATTGGTGTGAATTTAGTCTCAGCCTGTCTGTTTGCCTGGAATTTTTGCATCTTTTTCTTCCTGTACGCGGGTTTGTTACTTATAGTCGCGTGTACACACGGTTTCCCCTGGGATTTCCGCGTATACACGCGGATTCACCCTGGTTTTTTACCTTTTTGTGGAAGATAGTGGATTGCTGGGTGAATGCTGTTAGTTACTGAGTCTCCTTTGGCACTGCCTAAGTCTGTTAATGCCTCTGTTTTTGACCAGAAACGTTTTTTTAGCCTAAATTTTTTCTTTTAGGAAAGTTCTTGTCATGGCATCTTTGATTTTTTGTTTGAGATTAGTGCATTAGAGTCCTTTTGCCTTAGTTCTTTGCTGGGATGTTGTTTATGTGTGCTTGCAGAGTCTGGGGTGGTTAGAATCATTCTTTTGCTTTTTGTATCTCTTTATTTTCAAAAAATCCAAAATATTTGCTTATCATCATGCATTGCATTATGCATTTTGCATTGTACTTGCATTAGATCTAGATTTGCTTTGGAGTAATAGTTAGGAATTCATATAGGGAAATTTGCATTCAGCATTTGAAGAAGAAATTGTGCATCCACGTAGTACGCATACCCTGTTTTCATGGACACAATGCATTTGCATTGATTGTTAGGTGTGCATTTTACTTCTTGTTGCGTCATAACACCATTAGTTGCACGACCATATCCTATTTTTGAGTAAATCAATCCAAACTAAAATCAATGCTAAATAAAATGAATTACACTCTTTTCTTTTCTAGGGTGCACCAACAAGCTTAGGTTTTAGGATCTTGGAATAGTTCATTGAAATTTAATTCTCCAAGATCACTAAACAACAACAACTAGGTGTCTATCCAGGGAGTGTGTGAAATCCTTTATATAACTAGCGTTCTCAGGAAGCTCCTCTCAAAAGGGAGTCAAGCACTAGGCAGTGTGAGCGGTTGTTGATCAGGATAACCCCTGGTTGGTAACTGTGTAGCACCGGTGATATAGCCAGGATTGTATTCGTATCTGGGGGCTATTTCGGGAGTTTCGGGCTTTGCCACCCTGCCCATACGGTCAATCCCGCCTGCGACTGTCCACCTGAGCGTTGATTATATCAAGGTAACCTTAGTGACTTTACCTAGGATATCGAGGGGGTATCTGTAGAGGTTATTCTGCATGTGTCCCGGCCAAGTTGGGGTTAGACAGCACAGTCACTTTACGCATTGAATCTGAGGGCCACAATAATTGGTTTCGAACCTCCACTTGTGGTGACAAGGGCCTCTCAAGCCTCTCCTAGGCAAGACATACCGGCCACATTCGGGAGCTCACTTATCCAGCCCTTGTTTGGTTTCTTTTGGCTTTAGATTTTATAGTGATTGCTCTGTGCATGCTAGTTGGCCTAGGGTTGACGTAAATAGAGAGTCTTTGATTTTTTGTTGAGTCATTGTGGATTCGGGTGCGGTTCCGCGCCGTTCTCGTCAGTTAGCAGGACTTCCAACTTCCACTTCTCCTCCTCCTTTGGGAGAGGGGCCTAGACGGTCCAGGCGGACTGTGTCACACATTGATTCACACACCATGGAGGATCATTCAGAGACTATTCCTGAGCCACCTCCTCCTATTCGTATGGACGATGGGGAATTTACTCCTACATACGATCCCTCACCTGACCTAGCTGAGATCGGTCCCGTTATTTCCCAGATAGGATCTTTGCATGATAGACCTGCTCACACTAGGCCAGATTCCCCATTGACCCGTTACTGGTATGGAATGCCGGATGATGCCAAGACTCACTTTGACCCTCCTAGCACCAGCTATGGTAGTTATGTTACCACTGGTTTTCCTATGCATGATTTGACATTTCATGTTGAATCCGACTTTGACCCTAACACTATACCTAGGGACATTCCCATGCCTTACCTTACGGAGAGGTTTGGGAGTACTGGTCACATTGCACCTTCCATCCCAGTGGTGGAAGCTACATCTTATATACCTTCTAGGTCTATAGTTAGTGATCCCATAGCGATACCAGGTTCTAGACGAGTGACGATAGGCACTAGAACATATCTTCTTACAGAGATTCCTTCGTCCTCGCTTCCGAGTTCTTCCAATGCAAACCCTCCACCTTACTCTCGTGGTCCTTCGAGTCGGCACATAGCTACGAGTCAGATCCGTACTGCGATTACTAGACCTATTGTGTCTCAAGCCTACATACCACCCGTAGTTTCGGAAGGTTATGTTCATGTTTCTAGAGGTCAGGTTGCTACTTCCTCGACATATATCCCTACTTCCGGTATGTATATTCCTACTTCCGAAATGTATATTCCTACCCATGGAGTGTCTCATGGGGCATCACAAGCGATGACTTATGGACCCTACTATGGGGCGCAGTATGGATAGGTCTCTTCACCTTACGAAGGCGGGTATTCACAACCTGCTTACTCTCCTAACTATGGCTTTGTAGCTCCTACTAGTCAAGGTCCACCTCATTATGCGACTTCCACGCCACCCTATACGGGTCATATAGGAGGAGGTCACTATGGCCAAGGTCATGGTGGTAATCAATCCTATATGAACCAGGGAGCTGTCCCTACACCTCATCATGCTAAGCTCCCTTTCCTTGCGACACTTAATTTACCTAACTTATCGAGACTTGCGAACGATCCTGTGGCTCATGACCCAGCTTGGCCGGCTGTCCTTACCAAGCTTCCTTCGTACATACCTAAGTTCGAAGGCAAACCAGGAGAGGATCCGAGTGAACACGTTATGACATTCCACCTATGGTGCTCTTCCAATTCATTACATTAGGACTCAGTCCATTTGAGACTATTTCAACACACCCTTACAGGGCCTGCGGTGAAATGGTATATAGATTTACCTAGGGGTGCTTTTACTTTGTTCGACGACCTTGCGATGACTTTCCTTAATCACTTCCAAATCCCGGTATGATATGATGTTGGTACTGAACTCTTGTCAACATTTCGGCAAGATAAAGCCACCCATATTTCTGATCATATTCAGGAGTGGCGTAGACGGAAGAGATTAATCAAATCCCTTATACCGCCGGAATTCCTCCTTGAGTGGTTCCTCAAATATTTATTGCCATATATTGCGAAGGATGTTTCCACATCCGGAGTGCAGAATGAGGAACAAGCCATCTTTAGGGCGCAAGAACTAGACTTGATCTATGCTCAGTCTGGTTTGTTATATGAGATTATACCTAATGTCTCTCATTCTAGTTTCGATCCCAAGGTCAAACCTGGACCACATGCCAATGGAATTGTGGGTAGTGCAAGTAAGAAACCTGCAGGTTCGGTTGTGAAATAAGTTTCTCAGTTGTCAATCAACCAATCTGCCTCGGGACAAGCTACGGCTTCGTCTCAGCCCGCCCAAACGACGAATGTACTTGCTGTGCAATCGTCCGACCAGAAGGGTAACCAGCAACCTAGACGGAATAGAAAAAAGGATAAAAACAATAATAAGAAGGGTGGGAATAAAAATGAGAATGCCAACAATAATGACAAGAACAATAAAAATGCTGGGGGGGACAAGTAGAATAAACGTAAGGTTAAGTTTCCTTGCAAGATTTGTAAGGACGATCACCTCACTTACTTGTGCCCTAGGATGGATGAAGCTTCGAAGTTCATAGCACAGGGCCCAGCTGTGTTAACGAACCCTTCACCGCATAACCAAAATATGAACTCGAAGTCCCATGATCAATCTAGTGATGAAGATCCACCTAAAACTAGTGGTCGTGGGTGCATTAATATGGTCCATGTCGTGAAAGTTGTGACGCATGCGAAAGATTATTCTTCGTCACAACCCAACCCAGGCAAAGAACCTGATCCACCAAGAACCCCTTTGCGTATTGAGAAACATGCGGATAAACCTGAGGCTGCACCTCGCATTCCTAAGGGGGTACTTAAGCGTTCGGGGCATAATCCAAATGACCGAGCCGCCCAGAACTATTCAATTGTCGAGGACTTGGGTCATACTCCTTGTGCGATGTCTGCATTGGAAGTGCTTCAAAGTTGTCCGTCGCAAAGGAAGGCTTTGCTTTCCGCTCTTGGTGTGAATGGTGATGATTCTTCCTCAGTGATCAAGTTTGAAACCACAGGACATCAGCCTCGCTTGCCCTACTATGTGTCCCTTTTGGTGCATGTAGAATGTCTTAATATGATCGTCAAGCGTACTGTGATTGACGAGGGCGCTTCTACTTCTGTGATGTCTTTGTCTTGTTGGAAGGGTCTTGGTTATCCTGAGTTGTAAAAGTCTACGACCATGTTAACTGCTTTTGATGGGAGATTGTTTAGGCTGCACGGTATCCTTCCTTCTCTTAAAGTCTATTTGGGAGGGAAGACCGTTGCGATAGAGGTCGAGGTGGTTGATGCGCCCCTTGACTACAATCTCTTACTGGGAAGGAATTGGATGTATATTATGCAAGTCATTGCATATTCCATATTTCGCGTTGTATGCTTTCCTCATAATGGGAAGATTGTGACGATTGATCAGATGGCATTCATGAATCCGCCCGTTAGTGCATCTTCGGAAGCTTCGGTTCCGAAAGTCGAACATTCCCAGCCGGCAACTAGGAGTGTGGGTGTAGGTATGTATCCATCCCTCATGGGAACCTTTAGTTGTCCTACACTTGTCCTCATGATAGGAGCTAGTTTCGATGGTGCTTCCACGTCTACGAGATCGGTGCCTTTTCACACAAGTCATATGGGAGATCCTTGGATTCTTCCTTCACCGAGTCCTTCGAGTGAGGCCATTGAGACGAGTGTGTCGTTGCCTGCAACCATGATAGCTTACCAAGCTAATCTTCAATCTACTACAGAGACTTGTTCTTCTTCTTCACGGACAGAGGAAGAAGACCCCTATGTGCTGCCCGCATGGGCAGTATAGTCTTCTCATGCCCACAATTTCCTTGATACAGTTTTCCCTTCAAATGAAGCAATCATCGAGGCTATGTCGGGAGTTGAGCCACCAAGGGAGGAACTTCATCATAGATCATATTTCCTTCCAGAGCTTGACCTTTTGGAGCATGAGGATTACAGGGAGATTCTTAGACAGAAAGCTGGTAGGCCCATGATTCCATTAAGCTCTTCTAGTCAGATGGCTGATGGAAACATGGAAAACATATCGTCAACTATGCCTATCAACATTTCTCACAACCCTGGTACAATTGAGAATGTGTACATTGGGGCGGATTGTTCCCAAGATGAGATTCGTGAGTATACCAAGCTGTTTAAGGAATTCCGCGATGTTTTTTCTTGGTTTTACGATGAGATGCTAGGGATTGACCCTTGGATTGTCGAACATGAAATTAAGACTTACCCCAATGCGAAGCCTCACTAGTACATTTCGATCCAAAATCCGACGGTTTTTTCCGACGGCACGTGGATTTTTTCTTTTAACCGTGCCAAAAATCAGGAAGATCAATTTTTTTTTGAAATGGCGGTGATAAGCGTCGCTTAAGCGACGGCTAGGCTTGATAAGCGTCACTTAACAGACGGCTAGGCTTGCAAGCGTCACTTAAGCGACGGATATCCTCCTAAGCGTCGCTTAAGCGACGACGCTTAAATTACTCATTCATTTAATAATGTCTTATCAATCATTTAATAATTTGTCGTAATTGGTTAATTATTTAAAATGGAAAGCGACGCTTAAGACATTATCCCACACACATTAGAATGGAAATACTAGGTTCATTTTTGATATAAATAGATGTACGGCTAGGTTCATTATCTCACACACTGAGTCTCGCACTTATCTCTTGGTTAAGAAGTGCGAAATTCCTAAGGGTTTTTTTTTGGCGTTGCTCTTTTGTGGGGATCTTCCCACTTGGTCTTGGATTTTGGAATTGCTCTTTTGTGGGGATCTTCCCACTTGGTCTTGGATTTTGGGGTTGCTCTTTTGTGGGGATCTTCCCACTTGGTCTTGGCCGATTTTGGCCTTGCTCT
>LPNX010829483.1:206706-252524 GCA_001517045.1 Pseudotsuga menziesii | reverse complement strand
GTGCTCCTTTTGGTAGTTTGTTGGGTCATGCTATATGTAGAGAAGGAATGTTGATGGACCCTACAGATATTGCAATCATTGGTTACCTACCACCACTGTCGTCAGTTCAACAGTTAAGGACCACTGTTACCTATCATTGGGTCATATTAGTTATTACAATAAATTTATCAGAGGGTATGTGGAGGTCACTACTCCAATGGAAAATTTGTTGAAGAAATATGTCAAATTTGAGCGGAAGGAATAATGTCAAGAGAGTCTTGATTTCCTTAAAGATAAAATGGTCTCGACACCTATCATTTCCTGACTGGTGAAAATAATTTCATGTGCATTTCGATACATCATCTGTCGTGCTGAGAGCCATACTTGCACAACCAGGTGAGGGATATTTCGATCACCCTATTGCATTTTCCAGTAGAAATTTGTTGACTATATAGAAAAATTATACTACGAAAAAGTGGGAGGGACTTGCCATGGTATATGCACTTCAGAAGTTTCAATACTATTTATTGGGTGGTCACTTTAAGATGTTTACAAATCATTCTACTTTGAAATACCTAGTCAATAAGCCAGTGTTGGGAAGATATATATGTCGATGGATCCTTATCTTCCAAGAATTTGATTTTAAGATTGTTGTAAGACTAGGCAGGTTGAATGCAAATCCCCACCATCTCTCAGGTTAGAAACCGAAGAAGAACTTACTAGTCTAGATGACATTCTTCCTGACGCACAACTATTTGCAATAAAAATGGTTGATGGTTACTTTGAATATATTATAAATTTATTGACTACAGGGAGTGAACCAGAAGGATTTAGCACAACACAGAAGAAACAATTGGCTATGAAATATGCATATTTCTAGCTTATAGATGGACAGTTATATATGTTGGGACCAGATGAGATATTGCATCACTGTGTCTTGGAATATGAGAGACCAATGGTGTTAGTTGAATCTCATGTCAATGTGGCAGGGGGGCACTATGTAGGAAAAACGATAATACAAAAAATATTACAAGACCAGTTATGGTGTCCTACCCTTCATTCAGATACGCTCGACTACTGTTGTAGTTGTGATATTTTCCAATGCACAAGGAAACCATCATGATGAGATGAAATTCCCTTAGTTCCAAAGATAACATTGCAGGAATTTGATAAGTGGGTTGTCGATTTTGTTGGTCCCATTAATCCACCAAGTAGAAGGACAGGTGCACGATATATAATTATTGCGACAGATTCTTTAATCAGATTGGTTGAAGCAACACCAGTAAGATATTGTACTACAATGACTACTTCCAGGTTTTTGTTCGATGATGTGGTGACTAGGTTTGATTGTTCAAAAACATTAGAGAGTGACTAGGGTACACTTTGTTAATAAAGTGATTGAGGAAATGACTGAAGAATTTTGGATCTAGCATGGGATGATAACACCATATAATCCACAAGTGAATGGAGTTGTTGAACCCTTACAAAAAATATTGGAACATGCACTGACCAAGATTTGTAATGTGAATCATGATGAGTGGGATCACAAGATACCTACGGTATTATGGGATTATCGCATGACATGTAAGAAAATTACTAGATATACTCCATTTTGATTAGTTTATGGGAAGTAGGCTATGATGCCAATGTAATATGTTGTACCTATTTTAAGAATAACTACAATCACTTAGATGACATATGTGGATTCCATTGAGGAAATGTTGTCTCAGTTGCTACAATTGGAATAATATCTCTTTATTGCAGGCTATCACCAATGAGTTGAGAAAGAGTGACACAAGGCTTGGCATGATCGACACATTAAGCTCAAGAACTTCCAGCCTAACGACTTTGTTCTTCTTTACAATAATAAATTTTTAAAACATCCTGGTAAGATCCGTACACATTGGTTAGGGCCATATGTTGTTGAATATGTTACAGATGGGGGTGCAGTTAAGTTGCAGAGGTTAGATGGTACACCGCTCGACAAGTTGGTAAATGGAAGTTGGATAAAAACTTATCGATATAGTTGTACTTCGCTCAACTGACTTGGTAATAACTGAATTTGTAAAAAAAGCATGTCTTCTTTGTTGACGTCTTGTGTATAAGCTTTGAAATTGGGTATTGAAGTATTAAATATTGTGTTGCAAGTCCAAGTTAAATTTTTTCGCAACTAGTTTTATGTCACATTGGATTTTGGCATCATTATTTTCCATCAAATCCACATTTAATGCATTGTAATAAATGCTTTTATTGCAAGTGGAGTAGTTCCTTTAACGGCCCTTTGTCATAAATGACCGAAACAATTTCAGCGTGCGAAGAGATTAGCCACCACCTTTCCTAATTTATTGAAGATTAGGAAAGAATAAATACCCACATGATCGGACCGAGTTGTCACATGTGTATATCTATTTCATCTTCAAATGAGATTCAGTTGGTTCATTTTGTTGAAGTGTGAAGTGTATTGAACAAGATAGTTGTCTGCAACTTTTATGTGTCTAAATATTTCTTCCATGGAGATTCCTATGTCAAGTTATAGCACTGTTAGAGGTTCAGTTCGTGTCTAAAGGCATGAACTATGAATTTGTAGCCTGACTGGTTAAATATTTCTCCACACATAGGGAAGACAACTCTTTCTTCCTCCTCACCATCCTTAGTAGGAGGTGATCCTTCTAATTGGTCTACAACTTCGACCAGTGTGTGCAGCTTCCTTTCTACCTGCTTCTTGCATGCTTCCTTCCAATTTTCTAGTTCTTTCCAAAGTGACTGTACTTATTCTTTTAATAGACCATTTTCATACAAAATTCCCTCAATTTGAGGTTCTTTTGCAGCCAGTTCCTGTGGGGCATCATTTTCTTTGGGTCTCAAAATGGGGAATTCAATCCGTGCTTCTAGGGTTTCCCATCTTGCTCGTGCTGCTTCAGCTGTTGTAACCGACATGGTTCTTTTTCTTCTTATTGGTGGTGATGCCTGCATCTCTTCTTTTGATCTCCTTCTTTTCTTTCGTGGTGCAGGAATCTCCAGATTTGCAGCTGATGAGGAGGGGATATCTTCTGTCTCAGTGCTTTCCTGTTCTTCTTCAATTAGAGTTCCCACCCATTCAGGGGAAGATTCAATGGTCAATACATCTATGTTTCCCTCTATTATCGTGGCTCTAATATCCTTAGCTTCAGCTGTTGCAGCATCCAATGTTGCTCCAGCTTCAGCCTCTGCTATCATAACTTCCATATTATTTAATCTTTCCATAGGGTTTTCTCTTGCATTTTCCTCCAATTCTTATACTTGGTCATCTGATTGATCATCCGATCCAATCTCATCTCCCCCCCAAAAAAAAACTAAATTGGACGGACTTTGATCCTCCTATTGCTTCTCATCTCCCCCCAACTGTACATTTTCATGCTCCTCTTGGTGATGAATAACCCCCAACAATACAGGTACTTATACTTCTGCCTCTATTGGAATGCTAGGCAAAAGGGCAAGTTCTTGATTTATCTGAATTTGATTCGCTCCCAAGTTTGGTTCCTTTGAGCTAGATCCCTTAAGATTATTAATTTGATTAGGCCGTGGTGGGTAAAGGAGGATTTTGGATGCTAGGTTGTTCTAACAAGCCCCGCCATATGGTGTAGGTCATTAAATAGATAAAATGGAATGTCCAGTAAGGCCTTATGGCATAGATGAGATAATAGAGGAAGTTCATAATAATAAACAGTTTGATACCTACCTTCACAGGTGATATACTTCTTGAGGAAGACTACTACTTGATCCCATGGCCGAGGCAGTGACTGTAATGCTATCCCTCTCCTTGAATGACGAATTTTCTCCCCCTCTATCAGAAAATCCTGTACTACAACAACATTGGGGGTTCTATGACCAAACGAGGCTCTTCCCACCTGAGGAAGGTCAGTGACTTCAGCCACTATTGCTTCAGATACTTCTGTACGTATCCCCCTAACCTCTAAGTGGGTTTCTGTAATATTTAAGGAAAATTGTAGAGTTGTCTCTCGATGAAACCCATTCAGGCATTGGAAGAATTCAGTCCATCCCGCAACTTCAAAAATAGTGAAAAATTCATCATTTCTTCTCAGTTCTCATGTATTTGGAGGTTCATGCCGAGCTGGGATACCCATTTTTGTTTGAATTCAGAATTCTTTATCAGTCCCATAGATTACAGGTCCCGAAAATGGAGGTTAAAGCACAGAGTATATTGCATGAACAGCTGAGAGTGGAGTTGGGTAAATTCAGAAAGTTAAGAGCATGGAAATGTTTGGAAATTTATCCCAAATTAGGAAAGGTGGCAGTTATCAGATAAGCTTAAATGATCATTAATTCATATGAGGGGATAGTTAGCGGTATGCATGTGTAATAATGGGTGCAGAAAGGAAGGTATGATTAATGCTGTCAAATCTAGTTAATGCTTAATGAAGTAAATAATCAGAACCATACCTTCGTAAATATGCGATGAACGGTGACCTTTGAGAATAGTAAAGCGTGTGAAGTGAAGCCATTTAAATTTGATCACTATTGCAGGTAGGCTGTAATGAATTTTTCTCCCGACGAGCCAAAACCATCTTGTCAATCTTGCCGAAAACATAATGAATGTTGTGAAGTAAGTCGGAATCGTCGGTATCAGGAATTGGGGCCAGATCTGGAGGAGTCATTAACCAAGGTTGCAAAGATTTTTGCCATTATTGGAGGAGTCATAGCCGTGGGCCATAGAGAAATCAAGCAGTTTGGCGGAGTCGCAGTCGTGAATCATAGAAAAATCAGCTAATTTTGGCAGAGTTGCAGCCGCCAGAAAAGGTAAAAATGGTAAAAATGGGCAATATTGAAACGATTTCGCAGCTACCGAAAAAGGTAAAAATCGACAAGAGTGAAACAATGTCGTAGATGCTGAAAAAGGTAAAAATGGACAAGAGTGAAACGGTGTTGCAACTGCCAAAAAAGGTAAAAATGGACAGAATTTAAACGGAGTCGCAGCTGCGTGAGATGGAAAAAGGCATTAAGTTATGGTGTTCCAGATGTGCAAAACGAGATAAAGGGTGGTATTTTATGGTGTTGCAGCTGCAGAAAAATGGAAAAATAGGTAAATTTTTACAGTGTTGCAGCTGCAGAAAAATGAAAAAATAAGCAAAGTTTGACGGTGTCGTAGCTGCACGAACTGGGTAAGGGCGGTATTTTACGGTGTTGCAGCTACAGAAAAATGGAAAAATAGGAAAATTTTTATGGTGTTGCAGCTGCAACTAACTGTTCAAGGAGTTTTCTTCTGATGCAGGAAGTTACAAAAGGACAACCCTGGTCGTTAGGCCCGATCATGACCATTGCTCTTCAGGCACATCCCTGCACATATATATATATTTTTTTAAATGGATCAAGTGCAAAGGAAAAAGATAAAAATAATAGTAAAAATATCAATTTATTTATGTACAAAAATTTATGTAAGATTTACAGCGATTATCTAAAGATTGATAGGGGCGGAAAAAGATTCCTACCCTTGTTCTAACTGGTATTCCAGATCATCTACAATCTATGAAGTGGATGTGTCCTTCAAAATGGGCTTTTGGTACAATCGCAGCCTGTGACCATTAGCAAATAATGGTGCACGATTCTCATCAATGGTTACCAGGTGGACTATACCATTATCAAATACTCTATCTACCAGGTATGGGCCGAACCATCTTGTGCGTAACTTACCCTTGAAGTCCCTTTTGAATCTTGAATCGTATAATAATGCCCAGTCTCCTTTGCAAAAGACTTTCTTTTTTATGAATCGATCGTGCCAATTGGATCTCTGATGTTGAATTAATACTATATGATCCACAGCAGCTAATTATTTCTCATCAAGTTCATTCAATTGATTCAATATTCTCCTTTGGGATACAGTCACATCTAATTTTAACTCCATAGCTGTCTTCAGGGTCTTGATTTCGAATTCAATGGGGAAGACAACATTTTTTCCATATACCAAGTCATAAGGAGAGAAGCCTGTAGTATTGCGCCAAGTAGTACGATATGCCCACAATGCTTCTGAAAGTCTATTGGCCAGTCCCTACAATGGCTCTTGACTGTTTTGGTAAGGATGGCTTCAATAACTTTGTTAGTGCTTTCCACCTGACCATTGGCTTGGGGATGGTATGGTGAATCCATCTGGTGCTGAATATGGTACTTATGTAGCAAAGCTTCAAATTTATGTGACACAAACTGGGGTCCTCCATCTGTAACCACTTCCTTGTGTATGCTAAAACGGGTAAAGATTTCACCATACAAGAAATCGATTACAGCCTGGTTAGTGGTTTTCACCAAAGCCACAGCTTCTACCCATTTCGTCATGTAGTAGGTACAAACTAAGATGTAGGATTTATGTCTCGAATGAGGGTTAATATGGCCAACAAAATCTAAGGCCCATCTGTCAAAAGGTTCAACTACCAATTGGGGTTGAAGGGGCATTTAATCCAATCTATTAGGTTGGCCCATACTCTGGCAGCTGTCACAAGACTGGACATATTTTTTTGCATCCGTGAAAATTGTTGGCCAATAGTATCCCATTCTCAGCACCTTATGACCTGTCCTCCTATCTGAAAAATGTACCCCACATGGCTCATCATGGCAGGCCTACAGAATATGGAAGATTCCATCTTCTCTTACACACCTTCTGATCTCAAGATCATGGACTTTGTAGAGGAGATGGTCATCTATCCAACAATACCTAGCACTTTGTTGAATTATTTTCCTCTTTTATCTTTTTGACAAATGTGTCGAAAGCTTCCCTACAGCCAAGTAGTTAGAGACATATGCATACCAAGGGGAATGAGCTGAAATTGCAAATAAGTGTTCATCTGGAATAGAGTCCTCAATAGGCAGATTATCATCACTATTAGTAAAATGAGATAAGAGATCAGTGACAACATTTTCTTTTCCAGATCTGTCTATAATAGTGATATCAAATTCCTGTAATAATAACAATCATCTAGTTACCCGAGAATTTGTAATAGGTTTATTCATTAGATACTTGATGGTTGAGTGGTCAGTGTGCACAAAAGTATGATATCTAGTGATATAATGTTGGAATTTGTTAATGGAGTAAACAATGGATAAAAAATCCTTCTCAGTAACAATATAATTAAGTTCAGCAGGGGCTAAATTTTTGCTAATATAATAAACTTCATAAGGTGCTCAACCATCTTGTTGTCCTAAAACTGCTCCAATGGTAGTATCAAAGGCATCTGAAGAAATGTGGTAAGGCAGGGCCCAATTGGGCCCCCTTACGATGGGAGCTATGGACAGCTTCTTCTTAAGTTTAACAAACGTTGTCTGGCATGCCTCATTCCAAGTAAATTGCACATCCTTCATTAATAATGAAAAAAAAGGAGAGGCAAGTTTGGAAAAATTTTCTATAAATCTTCTGTAATACCCAGCATGCCCTAAGAAACTACGCACCTCTTTCTGAGTCCCAGGAATGGGTATATTTTTTATTACCCTGATTTTAGAGGGGTCTACCTGGATGGCATCAGTAGAGATAAAATGCCCCAACACTACCCCTTCACTCATCATCATATAGCACTTTTCAGTGCTCAAATATAGTTGGGTCTGCTCATAGCGTGTTAAAACCTTTTCCAAATTTTTCAATGCTTATTCAAAGTCTTTTCCATGAGGAGTAAAATCATCCATAAAAATTTCCATACTATCATTAAACAATTTTGAAAAGATGCCAATCACAGCTCTTTGAAATGTGGCTGGTGCATTGCATAAGCCAAAGGGAAGTACTCTGTATGCAAAAGTTCCCCAGGGACAGGTGAAGGTAGTTTTATCCTGGTCTTCAGGAGCAATCTAGATTTTATTTGTACCCACTAAACCCATCCAAGAAGGAGAAAAACTTCTTCTCGGATAAGGTGTCAAGTACTTGATCGATTAAAGGCATGGGAAAGTGATCTTTCTGTGTTTCCTTGTTCAGCTCTCTATAGTCCACACAGACTCTCCATTTACTATTCTGCTTGGGTACTATCATGAGTGGAGACACCCACTTGCTGTCTGAAACAGGATATATAAATCCTGCTTCCAAGATTTTCTGAATTTCTTCCTTCACTATGTCCCTAAGATTGGGATTCATTCTTCGTTGAGGCTGGCACACAGGCAGGAAGTCACTTTTGATATAAATGTGGTGGGTACACAGATTAGAAGGGACGCCCTTCATGTCTGTGTACTCCCAGGAAAATGCCCCCTTATGTTTTTTTAAGAGAGTGATTAGGCGTTCCTGTTCATCTGGAGCAAGACTGGAATTGATATTCAGGGTTTTTCTAGACTCTACCTCGACAGGAATACTTTTCAAATTTTTCAACACTGGATCTATGTGAGTATCACTGACTAATGTCTCCTCTATGAGATTTTCTTGTTCTTCTTCACCTAGAGTAGCATTCAGGATCTGATAAATTTTCTTATTAACAAAAGTGGGTTCATTGATGAAATTATTAATTCCATCATCTTCAGTTTCATCTTTAAAAGTCAAGGAATTCCCTATCGTTAATAATGGTTGAACGCCTTCCTCTCCCTCTGGATCCATCCATAATGGAGTTTCAGCTTCTAGGCTCGGCCGAGCTAGAGGATAGAGAGTGAGGTTATTTATCTCATTTCCATCTGATATGGTCATAGAACCATACCGATAGCTAATGCAAGCATCAGCTGTAGCTAACCAGGGCCTTCCCAGGATCAATGGGTGTCCTCTTAGCTGCGACTTAGGTTGTAAAACCACGACGTCAACATGATATTCCCATGAATCAACTAAGATAACAAGGTCATCCAAGATTTCTTCAAGTTTAATAGTGGATATATTTTCCAGTTCTAAAATGGTAGGAGTTGGCTTGAGATTAGTGATCCCAAGTTTCCTTACAGTTTCAATGGTCATGACATTAATTGCTGCGCCTAAATCTACTAGTACATTGGGTATCTGCATGCTCCCAATCTGCATAGTGACAGTGGGATTCCCAGGATCATTGTATTTGGACAAGAGGGTTTTTCCCATTATTAATTCAGATAATTTCCATACAACATGAATAGTGGGAGGATCCCTGGGTTTTCTTCCTAGTTTCCTTGTACACAGATCCCGAACGGTTCTGGCATATATAGGTACATTGTGAAGGGCCTGAAGGAGTAGAATTTTGACATAGATATTTTTTAGCTCTCCTAAGAGGTTAAATTGAGGTTGTCCCACTGCCTTCAGTAGTATTAATCTTTCAGGGTATGGTGGTTCCTAATCAATTGTGTAGGTTGTGTGTCAATAAATGTGTCCTCTTGTATTTCAACCAAAATATTGGTAGGATGTTCAGCATCCTAAATAATGGGGTTTTCCATATTGGATAAATACTGTTGGTTCATCCTTTCTTTAGGAACAGAGGATGGAACATCCTTAATGACCAAAGGCTCCACTACCCTCCCTGATCGTAAGAAGATGTTGTTGCAGGGAACTGGAGTAATGGAGTAACCGGGCATGTTGGAAATCTCAAACGGATGGACTTCTTTGTTATTTGGGTTGGGGTTAGGTTGAGTAGGAAGCTGTGGTTGTATCGACATATTGGGGACAGCATTATTTTGGTGTTGCAGTTGTGACTCCTGATAAGGCTAAGGATATTGTTGAGGAGGGTACCGTTGATGAGGAAACATTTGATGTGGAAACTATTGAGGAGGTTGGCTATGGGGAAACTAGTTCCCTGGATGGAAGTTCCTCCATCCAAGAGACCAAGAATTTTGTTGGTTTGGTGGCTGTGTCCAAGAGTTCCAGTAGTTAAAATTTTGTATTGGAGGTTGAGAGGGATACCATTTATGGTTAGAATAAGATGAAGGGAATTGTGTATTCATGTGCTCCATAGTATTCCAATTATTCATGTTATTTGAAAATAGAAACAATTCTGGAGCCATACCTTGATTTTGAGGTTGCCAAGGCTTTTTCTGTGCAATAAAGTAGGCTGGTTCCACATCTGGAGTTGATTCTTGCAGAACTGCCTTCACTTGAGGTAGTGAAGGGCATTATTTTGTGTCATGGTTCAGCTCACACAACTGACACACCTCTACCTTGTCTAGCAGGCACTCCTTCAGAGGGTGTTTCTTCCTACATTTAGGGTATAATATACCAAGTGTGAGATCCTCTACTACTTGTTTCTGCTTTGCCCTCAGAACATCTATTTCCTAGGATATGGAGCTCATTATTTTTGTCTTGAAATTTTCAAGAAGATTTCCTATTTCTTCCCGGGTGGCTCCTCCATTAGATGAATTTTGTGTTTTGTTGAAGACATTACATTCTAATTTTTCCCGTTTGTCCCATTTGTTGTTCCTCAAAGATCCCTTGGAATACCTTTTGCATAGTTCAATGATATTTTCAAAGGACTCCTTTGTGATATCCCCTTTTCCTAACAGATTCAACATGTCTAGGCATTCATCCCTAATCCCATGAAGTAGGAATATTTTGAGCACATCTAACCCCATATTAGTCTGTCCAGCTCTCTACACATTATATAAGAGCCTTTCAACAAAATCTTCCTTACTTTCATCGTCACTTTGTACCATTTTAAATAGTTCTTCTCTCTTATCCTTGGTATTGCAATACTCATGGTGCTGATTTTCACCCATTGCTTCTTCGTGATCTTTGGGATCGCATCTGTTGCTCATATCTTCTTATGCTTTATCCTCTTTGTGCTTCCACTAATCGCTAAATTTCTGATGGAACTGTGTCCACTCCTCTTTTGTCACAACCTTCTCAAATATGTAATAGATCAAATCTCAGTTAGCTAATCCCATAGTACTAAATCTGTCTCCCTCCGCAGGGGCGCCCGAGGGTGTTGCAGCTTCTCGTGTGTTCTTCATTGTGGAAAGTGATGCTGCCACTCTAGGGGTAACTAGGATTCTTTTAATAGGTGTTTCCTTATGGAAATCCCTAGTAAAAGAATTGGTCCTATCAACCAGATCGTCGATGAATGTCCTTCTCCCCAATGTTGGATTTCGTCCACAGCCTCGGCCACCTGTAATGTTAGTATTTTGGGGGGTTCCAGGATTTGTAAGAATGTCACACCGTACCCTTCTTGTATTCATGTCACCCAAAACATGCAAACTAAAAACTAAAGAAAGATGAATAGATGTAACTACTGAATACTTCTACTATGGTGTATAGTAATTATCCTCCCCGACAACGGCGCCAAAATGTTGGGCACCCTATATGCAAGTTAATTAAAGCCAACATATAGAGTGCTCAATATAAATTGTCTACCCAGGGAAGTCTCTTATTTCAAGGATAATGTGCACTGTATATGCTTTAAACACTAAGTAGTTGATGCTGTAATGAATTACCATACTTTCCTGTTCAGCCCAACTCATCCCATGATCTACTTAATCTAGCTTACCTTCTTAAGAATGCAATCACAAATACCTTCTCACGATCCTTAATCTAGAATTAAAAGATTCAGGAAATAGACATCTGCATTACTTTTGCAGAAAGTTAAATCCTCAATTACCAAGCCATCTGAAGTTCCGTCTCAACTATCTTAATTCAACTTAATCTAGGAATTCAAAGTGCAGGAATTAAGTTCTACAATTATAAATGTAAAGAAATGAACTGCAAAAATATAAAGAAAACAACAATTGAAAGAACTAGGGATGAACAAGGCTGTCACAGCTATCACATAGTTGCATAAGAGAAATTTAACCTACACAGTCGACTGTCACACCACACCACTGCAGTTTATAGAGGATGCAATTATTGATCATTCAAAAGAACACGTGATAAATCAATGACTGTTGCAGCTTACTATAAAATAAATTAATTTATCATAAGATTCAAACCACACAACAGAATAAATAAAATACCTAATTAAATCAGCAATCCCTGTGGGAAGGCGGGCCCAACCTTCACACAAAGATGTTGGAAGTAGCACACGTTAGAACGCTGAGATCTGAATAATCAAACTTCTTGTATTAAAATGGAAATATGAACACACAACCCCTCTCATAGCTTATACAATATATTCCCTTAATTTCCAACCGCTGGCTCAGAATAGTTCCTAGTATTTATACAATTATAATCATAACTTCTACCCACTCATATCGGGTAGCCATGAAGATCTTTGATCTTCAGGCTGCCCCAATTATGATAAGCTGTTACAGTTGTGGCAAGATAGAATCAGGAAATATAGGAATATTGTTACTCGAGCTATCGAAGACAATCATGATCAATTTAGAAGATACTTCATTGATTGCAGCTATCCTTGAGCAGCGACACACTATTGCATTCGAATTTGTTGCAGCCTCCTTTGTATAGCTTGCATGGAATAGTAACCTTTGATCGCTTTCTTTGGGCGATGATGGAATGGATGGTGTTATCTCAGCAATGAATGTCCATCCCTTTCTTGGCATGTTGAGGCTGCTACACCTGTATCCTTTACATCTCGAATTATCTTTGTAAAACCACCATATGTTAGCATAATTCAAGATATAGAGTCCTGATTACAACAATCATAAGTATTAATAAGATAAGACAATAATTTATCATACCTTTATGAATTGAGGGATCAAGTGAAGGAAAACATCTGTTTGGATTACATAATGAAATAAGATGAGGAAAAAAGAGGTAGGTAAAGGTGGTCAAAAAGGGGTCATTTCTGGGCCCAACAACGACCAATTTCTTGCCTTCAACTGGGTTCCTTTATTACAATAGACCAAGTGTATTCGCTCATAATTTTTACCTTTTCCAGATGCCAAGTCTTCGAAACTTCACTTCTTACTACGACAAACTAGCAGTATGCAACCATAAATTTTTCCTCATCTTTATTTATTTTCTCTCTTTTATTTTTGTTTTGTTTCCTCTTCCTCTTTCTCTTTTCTCTTTTTTGTTTTTTGTTTTTTTTATGCGACCAAGTCACAACTATCGTAATATGGTTTCAGTCGACTTCCATTAACCAATCCGCTAATGTTTGTCCCATCTAATTTTTGTAGTTTCTCTACTCCTCCATTAGTGGTCTCTTTGAAAATGTACGGTCCTAACCAATGAGTTTTTAACTTCCCTAGGTGCTTAAAGAATTTTCCATCATACATAAGAATAAGACCTTTGAATTGAAACTGCTTGTTCTTAATGTGTCAGTCATGCCATACCTTTTGTCTTTTCTTTTCAATGTTTTGATGAAACCCTGTGACAAAACGTTATTCTTCCAACTGTATTAGTTGAAGTAACCTGTCTTCAACAACATCAACATATGTCATTTCGGTGATCGCAATAATTCTTAGAGTCGGTACAATGTACTCCTTAAGAATGAAAATGTATTTCCCATACACCAACTGAAATGGAGTCTGACCTGTCAACTTCTTACATGTCATACGATATCCCCATAATAATGCGGAAATATTATGGTCTAAGTCATATATTTGGGAACTACAACCCTATGTCAATGCATTTTCTATAATTTTGTTGAATGCTTTGACAACTCCATTTGCTTGAGGGAGATATGGCATTGTCCTTCTATGTTGGATCTGAAATTCCTCCATCGGTTCTGTAATCAACCTATTAAGAAAATGCATACCTTGATCGTTGATTAAAATCTTTGGGAACCCAAATCTTGTCACAAGATTCTCAAATAGAAATTTCACAGAAGTCACAACAACACAATATTTTACTGGCATTGCTTCAGCCTATCTAGTTAGGTAATCATTCGCAGTGATAATATATCGTGCTCCAGTGCACTTCCCTATTCGACTGGTAGGTTCTACAAAATCAACGACCCATTTAGCAAATGGTTGCAATGTTATCTGCAGTAAGAATGGAATTTCATCTCTTTGTGGATCCTTTCCAATGCTTTGGAAGACATCAAAGCTGCGAAAATAATCTCAGGAATTTGCATGCATGGTGGGACACCATAACCCTGCTTGCAAGTCTTGCGCACTAGCTTTTCCTGCACAGTGGCATCCTGCGACGCTAGCACATTCTTCATTTAATATCATCATGCAGTCGTGCTCCAAAACACAACGTTGAATAATCTCATTAGGACCCATCTTATACAAGTGTCCATAGATCAAATGGAAATTTGTAGCACACACAACCAACTGCTTCTTCTACGCAGTGGTGAATTCACCTAGGGCATAACCCATACTTAAAAATTGTATGATATATCGATAATGATCATCAAAGATGGCTATCACAAACAGTTTTGCATATGGAAGATTATCTTCCATACTAGTAAGTTCTTCTCCACTTTCGATCCTTAAAAGATGGTCTTGCCCCAAATTCAATCGAGCAAGTTAAAAAATTATCTCAAAATCAACTTTCTGGAAGAGGACAATCCACCAACAGATCTCGCCCCCCCAAACACTGTCTTATTAACCATGTATTTCAATGAAGAATGGTCCGTGTACATCTTGAAATGTCCTCCCAGTAAATAGAGTCTGAAATTCTGCCATGCATGTACCATCGCTAGCCCTTCTCTTTTCGTCATGGTATAATTCTTCTCTGAAGTTGATAATTTTCTACTAACGAAGGAAATGGGATGATAAATCGATCATTCACTAGGCTGCATTAGTACCATGCCGAGCGCAATAGATGATGCGTCGAAATTAACATGGAACTATTTTTCCTAGTATGGAAACACAAGTATTGTCGCAGTAGCCATGTTTCTCTTCACCTTGTCCAGAATTCCTTGCTAGTTTTCCATCCATTGAAACTTAGTATATTTTTTCAACAGCTTTTCCATCAGAGCAGTCACCTCTGCATATCCTTTGATAAATTGTAACTAGTATCCAGTGTGTCCTATTGTCACTCTTAACTATTTAACTATAGTAGGTGGTGGTAGGTCGAGGATGATCACAATTCTAGTTGGGTCAACCAAAATTTCGTCGCAACATACCACATGGCCCAACATAGCTCCAAAAGGTGCGCAAAATATACATTTGTTCAAAATTAGAGAAATTTGATATCGACAACAACGTTCCAGCATCATTCTTAGGATTTCTATATGGTATTTTACGAGCTCAAATACTGTCCAATCATTGAAGTAGACTTCAAGAAAATTTTGTATAAAATATTTAGAGGAAGCTACTACGATTCTGGAAAAAAAAACAAGCATGTTCTTGAGTCCAAAGGGAATTACCATATACTAGAAGCATCCCTACTCCATCGCAAGGGTAGTCTTGTATCGTTCCTCCTCTGAAATACTGATCTGATTGTAACCAAAAAATCCACCACTGAAAGAGTACATCTCTTCCCCTCCGACATTCTCTAGTTCCTCATCTGTAAATGGAATCAGAAACTTGTCATGTAAACAAGCATCATTCAACTTTCTTAGGTTGACATAAATTATTACTTCACGTGAGGTATTCTTGTCCTATGCTACTATTGGGATAATCCACTCTAATTCCTCTATAGGTTCTATAATACCTTCCTCTATCATTTGATACAATTCAACCTTAACATTTTCTTTGTATCGTGGATTGAAGCTGTATTGTCATTGCTTGACCAGTTTTGCATCGGCCCTCAAAGGTATCCTTATTTTTCCGAAGTCGCCAACTATTAATTTCATCTCTGAAAATTTTATCGGGAGCATTTTGCAATTCATGCAACAAATCAATGATCTTTTCCATAGTCTCATCATCCCAATAATCTTCTATAATTGCAAACTTTGGATTTTGGAGCCAATAATTACTTTTTAGTTTCAAGTGGACTTAGGAATTGGTTGCTAGAAATTTCAAATCCTTCCACTACACGCATACCTTCTGACTCAAGTATGTTTATGCCGTGCAGGTCATTGTCATCTAGTTCCCCTATGACAGTGTAACATTCCATCCAGTGATGGATTATCATGATGCACTGATGGAAATTTATAGCTGTGACATGGATTTCCTCAAATATCTTATCTTTCATTATCTGCAGTGTATCATCAATTGTTGGATGATCACTTGCAAACTCAAATGTGTGTGTGAATCTTGAAGCTAACTCTTCCCACTCGAGAGTTCCTCATCGTAGCTCCACTGATGTGTACCAATTCCTTATTACCATATCCATTGTATGTATAAAGCGATGAACCCATTCTTGTCACGGATACTCTTGCCATGTCATGCAACAAATCTCAATATGTTCGACATGATTTTTCAATCCTGTATAATTGTGATCAGTATAGCTGATCTCTTCTCCAAATCTAATCTCCAACAATATTTTGCATTGCGGCCATTTAGAGATAGATTGTTTATGTGTACTGCACCATCTTGTTAGAATTTTATCATTAAGCTAGCATAACATTAGGATCTTTAACTGAGAGAATAACAAGCACATCAATCAAACAAAAGAGACAATGAACACAATGTTTATCCTTGGGGAAACCATAAATGGTGAAAACCCCACAACTTCCTTAAATATAGAATCAGCACCAAAAGTAAAACCGAAAAATAGTGAGATGATCTTCGACAGTAGCAGTCTCTCTCTCACACAATGAGAGAGATTCTCCTCTCTCACTCATGCGGTCCAATGAGTGAGTGTGTGTGTATGAGTATGGTAAATAGAGAGTCTCTCACTCTCTATTTATATTCTTCCATTCACTTGGAACCCACTCCAACATGTTGGCCTCACTTAACAATTACTTACTAGAGCCGACATCTCTAGGAGTGTCTAATAACCCTAGTGCCCCACTACTTGTGGGGACTTTGCCTCCTCTGACCAATAGGAGGGTAACACAATGGCGGGGACTATTTCCCTAACTTACAATGAAACACCTAGGGTCGACTTCACTAGGATAGTCTAATAACCCAACGGCCCCACAACTATGGGGACTTTAACCCTTGACCAATAGGAGGGTTACCCATAATGAATTGACATGAATTTCTCATTATAGAAACTTCTCGGAATAAACATCGGGGTATGACATGACTCAAATACATTACAATACATCCCGGAATAAACATCAGGTTACAATACATAAGAAATACAGATGAATACATTCCGAAGTTACAAATACATCAACACTCCCTCTTAACTAGGAAGGTATTCTCTCGACACAATATATTAGCACAAGTCTTCTTTGTTGTATCATCTGGATCATCATTAAGTCATCTTTGTCTTCAATTCATCTTCATCTTCAAGTCATCTTTATTTTCAAGTCATATTTTTATTCAAGTCATCTTCATCTTCGGATCTAGATCATCACTCGATCTGGATCATCACTGGACATCATCACTGGATCTAGATCATCACTTGATCTGGATCATCATCACTAGATCTGGATCATCATCACTCAATCTGGATCATCACTGGGTCATCATCACGGGTGCTATCTCTTGATTCTTCTCGTCATAGGAACCTATACAGCGCCAGTCCTTTTTCATACTAGATGTATCATCACAGAGCTAGTCCTTTTTCATACTAGATGAGGCATCACAGAGCTGGTCCTTTTTCATACCAGATGAGGCATCACAGAGCTAGTCCTTTTTCATACCATATGTGGCACCTAATCAGAGCTAGTCCTTTTTTATACTAGATGAACCTTCATAGAGCTGGTCCTTTTTCATACCAGATGAGGCATCACAGAGCTGGTCCTTTTTCATACCAGATGAGGCATCACAGAGCTAGTCCTTTTTCATACCAAATGTGGAAGCTACTCATAGCTAGTCCTTTTTCATACTAGATGAGTCTTCACAGAGCTAGTCCTTTTTCATACCAGATGTGGCAGCTACTCAGAGCTAGTCCTTTTTCATACTAGATGAGTCTTCACAGAGCTATTCCTTTTTCATACTAGATGTCGAACCTACACAGAGCTAGTCCTTTTTCATACTAGATGTGTCTTCACAGAGCCAGCCCTTTTTCATGCTGGATATGGCATCCACACAGAGCTAGTCCTTTTTCATACTAGATGTGTCTTCACAGAGCCAGCCCTTTTTCATGCTGGATGTGGCATCATCACATACATGTAACAATGGAAGGAACCAATCCTCTCACCATGTCATATCTCTTACATCCGACCATGGAAGGAACCAATCCTCTCACCATGTCGGAAGGGAACATCACTTACATCTGACCATGGAAGGAACCAATCCTCTCACCATGTTAGAAAGGCACACAAAATCATCACTTCCCTTTGGAGGGAACCTTGATCTGGAGAACACCAAGCTTCTCCCTGAAGTACTCAAACTTCACTCTGGCCATTTCTAGCATAGAATCAAATCAAGGCTGATTACGTCCAAGGATAACCTGCGAGCTTCGCCAAGACCTATTACATCCAAGGACAACCTACAGGACTGATTACGTCTGAGAAACCTACGAGCTTCACCAGGATTTATGCTCAGATGACCTGTCTTACCAACTATGCTAGAACTCCCTCTTTCGAGAGATCTCAATCTGGATCAAAAACTGGAGCTTCACTGCTCCTCACTGCATCATACCAAAATGCAAGTCAGATCAATCAAATCAAATAGTATTTTTCAAAAAGAAACATACTACCTCCCAAATCACAAGTGGCAACATCTTTTGCCTTGGATGTACTCAATGCCATGCAGGACTCCATCCTATCAAACCAGAAGATCACACCTGATCTCATACTAAAGGAGCACCTTGAAGTGCTCTTCCTATCAATGGCACTACCTGCCCATTATGAATCCACATAACCCTCCAGGTTAATCTTTTGATTCATCTCATACTTGAGCCCATAATCAACTGTACCCTTCAGGTGCCTCACTGCATGCTTTGCAACCATCAGGTGAACATGTCTCAATTTGTTCACAGCAAAGCAAATATATGGTCTCGTATTTGTCAGGTACATCAAGGAACCAATCATTTGACGATACATCATAGCATAAAATGTCTCTAGTGAAGCAACACTCAAATAGATTCAGGTTCGATGCCATAGGTGTGGTCGTGGCCTAAGAGTCCATCATCCTGAACCTCTTCAGGATCTCTACTGCATACTTCCCTTGACCACACCTCCATGCCTAGAACGTATTGCATCAACACATTACAAGAGCATCACTAGTCTTCCGCCTTCAACCTTGAAGCAAAGGTTGGAATCCACTTTACTCTCAGTAAATCCTAGAGTCATCAGTAATCTATCCATCCTATCGTACCATGTCAAACCTCAGGATTTTCTGCAATCACTCCCTCTGAAGTGGAGCATCATACTCTCTTTGTCTTGCGTACTCTATGCACTGAAATATTCTGTACCAGAGTGACAAGTAGCTTCCTATGCTACTAATATTCTATGTATCCATCTAGGATCAATGGATACCAAGATCCTCTATCTTTGAAAGCGTTCTTCTCGCACCCATCTGTGAGCTTGTCATCCTTTATCAACCTTGTAGCAAAGCTTCAGATATTCATCAAGCTCCTTATGTATGTTTTATCCCATGGGTGTCTTCTAAGCTCGTACAAGGTCTTCTTTCATTTGCACACATGATTTTTCCTGTCGTGTGTCTCAACTCCCACTGGCTGCAAATGTCTTTTCAAATCTTGCCTTGTATCCATGATGCTTCCATCTACTGCATGATGGAACTAAGAACTTCCCTTCATGTATCGATACTGCATCCTAGACATCATTCTTCTTGAACTGGTCTTCTTGGTTAATTCTTCATAGCAGGAAGGTTCTGCATCAATGATGTCGCTGCATTCATCATATTATTCTTCATCTTTGAACTGTCGTCACTTGTTCTTCGGAACAAGTTTCATTCTTCTTTGCTTGCAGGCAATTATGTATGCGGTCTTTCCTACAAATCAAATGCATTTGTATGATTAGAAGCATTTCATAAGGAATATTCATACTAGCAAATTCTTATGCATAAATATGTGATCATGCAACTACTTTAGCCAATACAACATTCATCCATATCTCACGAAAACTTTTCTAGATTCCTTCCATCTCTACCATGACAACATTGAGATTGTGCACTAATCCAATATGTCAACAAAGAGGTTTCATTCTATATAAGTAGAAATGGAGAGTTGTATAGAATCATTTGCACACATGATTCTGGCTGTCATGTGTCTCAACTCCCACTAGATGCAAATGTCTCTTCGAATCTTGCCTTGTATCCACGATGTTTCCATCTATTGCATGATGGAACTACAAACTTCCCTTCATGTATCGTTACTGCATCCTAGGCATCATTCTTCTTGAACTGGTCTTCTTGGTTACTTCTTCATAGCTGGAAGGTTCTGCATCAATGATGTTGCTACATTCGTCATATTATTCTTCATCTTTGAACTATCGTCACTTGTTATTTGGAACAAGTTTCATTCTTCTTTGCTTGCAGGCGATTATGTATGTGGTCTTTCCTACAAATCAAATGCATTTGTATGGTTAGAAACATTTCATAAGGAATATTCATACTGGAAAATTCTTATGCATAAATATGTGATAATGCAACTACTTTAGCCAATACAACATTCATCCATATCTCACGAAAATTTTTCTAGATTCCTTCCATCTCTACCATGACAACATTGAGATTGTGCACTAATCCAATGTGTCAGCAAAGAGGTTTCATTCTAGATAAGTAGCAATGCAGAGTTGTATAGCACCATGAGCTACTTACCCATCACATGCATATTAGAAGTATACTGTCATTAATGCAAACATCCTATCATGCATAATACATCAACTGAATATAAACAAATGTATAACAAAACAATATCATGTAATGGCAATTGAATACTTATCTTTATTTGTTTCGTGGGTAGACTCCTTCTTGAGCCTTCAGCTTCATCGTCTTCTTCATTCATAATATCATCATTTCTTATCCAAATGCTAAGGTGGATAAGAGATTCTTCAAGAGTTGAGTTCTTCATATTCCTCATTGCTTGAGGGATCTTCTTTGGATGGTGAGAGATTGATATTCAATTGCTCCCATCTTCTCTTCTCTTCTTATGAGTCAAGCTTCTTCTTCTTCCCAGATTCTACTGAAAGTAATCACTTTCTTCTGGCACACATTCCTTGAATGAATGAATCCCATGATCCTGGGAGGCCATTCAAGGTGGCCATCACCACTTCTGCATTCTTCACTTCTTCTTTTACCACTTCAAGTTGTTCTTTGATTTGAGAAACCCTTATGACTGCATGGTCTCTGCATTCTGGATCTTCACATTCTTCAATTGGTTTCTTAAGGTCATCTTCTGATGTATGTTCTTCTCTTCAAATAGCTTGGTCAAGGAATCAAAAATATTTGGTGTCTTTAAGGAAGGCACTTGTAGTACAATTTGATTCATGACTGAATCAGCAATGATCTTCTTGGCCTTGACCAAGTTCTTCTTGTGTAAGGATTCTAGCCTCATCTCCCTCTGGAACTAGAACCTCTCTACTCATGTAGGTGTCTAATTCATTTTCTTCAGAGAGATCATATGCTTCCATGCTTGGAATTTGTTCAACTTCACCAAGCTTATCATCAAGCTAATGTGATAGATCACTTTGAAATGAGAACCTCAAATAGAAATAGCAAAAGATTAGATCTTACCAATTTGAGGTGTTCGTCCTGGTTCCGGAGCTGACCGATCTAGGGTTTGTCATAGAAACCCTAATTTTCAAAACTTGGACTCTTTCAGATCTGATTGGATAGACAGATATATCCCTTCAAATGGAGCTGTCCAAAGTACTCCTTTTCTGAAAACAGTGGAGGGAAGCTCTCGGAACAAGAAGCCCTAGTTTTCCAATTTCTTCTGCAAAAATGCCTATTACTGTTTCTATGATATCTCTGAAATTAGTGATCCTCTATGTCTGAAATTTTTCACTGAGGTGAAATTGCATGTCCCATATCCAATACCATAGTTTTAATCAGAATTGGTTTCACCAATTGGGAGTTATGATCCTTTTCCCAAGGTGACCGGTTACAGGACTATTCATAACAACGAAGTTGTACAAACTTCCATGTGTCACTGGTTCATCTTCTGGGTATGAAATTCAAACCACCAAAAGTACAGTTTGTTCCCTTTCTATAACAGCTTCAGTAATTCCATTTGGACGTCTGTAGCCCAACATATAGTAATTCTCCCTAGGTGTCATGTTTAGGGATGAATTCTGGAAGAGGCTGGAACCCTAAATTGGAGGGATCATATCTCCCAGAATATAGCGAATATGAGGCTGAATTTTGGATACATTGTGCATCCAAAGTTTATATTCAGCCCTTGGAATTTTTAGCTCCTGGTCCTTCTCCAATATAGGGATATAGTGAATGTACCAAAACTTAGCAGTTTTAGTATTTAGGGTTTTTTCTAGCTCGGGGTCAAACTAGGGTTTGACTTTCCTGAAGTTTCACCTAACCAAATTTCTTAATCCAGGTCTCTAAACTTCAATTTTTATGAGGAGAAAAATCCTATGCTGGGCTCACTCAAAAATTCCTCTTCTGTGGAAAGCCCTAATTTTCGCATGGAAAATTGAAAATGCTCAGAATCGAATTTCGCTTCGACAGAAAGATGCGCCCTTCAATGGAGAGTCATCCTAGCATACTTTTGCTGATGGATTGTGGAGAGAGACCCAAAAAGTAAGAATCCCTAGTTTTTGCAGCTGCACAATGTCTTCTTCTCGGGTTAGCTCTGATACCATGTTAGAATTTTATCATTAAGCTAGCATAACATTAGGATCTTTAACTGAGAGAATAACAAGCACAACAATCAAACACAAGAGACAATGAACACAGTGTTTATCCTCTGGGAAACAATAAATGGTGAAAACCCTGCAACTTCCTCAGAGATAGAATCAGCACCAAAAGTAAAACCAAAAAATAGTAAGATGATCTCCAATAGAAGCAGTCTCTCTCTCTCTCACTGAGAGAGCTTCTCCTCTCTCACTCATGTGCCCCAATGAGTGAATGTGTGTGTATTATTATGATAAATAGAGAGGCTCTCACTCTCTATTTATATTCTTCTATTCACTTGGAACCCACTCCAACATGTTGGCCTCACTTAACAATTACTTACTAGAGCCGACATCTCTAGGAGTGTCTAATAACCCTAGTGCCCCACCACTTGTGGGGAATTTTCCTCCTCCGACCAATAGGAGGGTAATACAATGGTGAGGACTATTTCCCTGACTTACAATGACTCACCTAGGGTTGACTTCATTAGAATAGTCTAATAACCCAAGGGCCCCACAACTGTGGGGACTTTAACCCTTGACCAATAGGAGGGTTACCCACAATGACTTGACATGACTTTCTCATTATAGAAACTTTCTGGAATAAACATTGGGGTATGACATGACTCAAATACATTAAAATACATCCCAGAATAAACATCGGGTTACAATACATAAGAAATACAGATGAATACATTCCAAAGTTACAAATACATCAACAGATCTAGCGAGCATACACTACTACATTTTGATCCAAAATCTGACGGAAAAATCCGACATCACGTGGATTTATCTTTTTAAACTTACCAAAAATCACAAGGATACATTTTTTTTTAAATGTGGCCACTAGCATCGGTGAAGCGATTACTATTCTCATAACCGTCGGTTAAGCGACGGCGCGTTAGTAACCATTCTTTCTACCAAAGTTATCTTTTTTACAACCATGAACATTGGTACAATTATTAGGCAAGTGGGTATCTATTGAAATCTTCTTTGTAATCCTTATGCCAAAGTTGACAACCAACTAGGGCCAACTAGGCCAAACACAATTCAAAAAAGCTAGATTTAATTGCGACAAGGATGAAAGATCGTACACAATCTTAATACCATCAATAAAACCCTAACTAACAAAAAATTAGATGTCACCTAATTTGCAATATACACAATACAAAAGAGAAACCACCCATTTTCAATGTACACAGTAAAAAAGAGAATTTTCAATGTAAATAATACACAAAGAGAAACAACTCATTTTTCAATGTATACAATATACAAATGACAAATTATTTTTATTTTAGATGGATAGATTTTTTATTGTCACATATTTCTATATACATGGATATATAAGCCTCGTATTGATACATAATGTCAATACACTACCATGAATTAACAAAATCTCTATGAGTTGAAGTGACCATCAACGATATTCCTTTGTACCCTCCATTGTTCAAAATTTGAGTTGAAGATCCCACCACTCAATATATGGTGTTACTTTGTGTACAAATCATGACCTCTGAGGAAGTTGTTCTTTAACACATACTCGATGTTCCCAAAATTGTAGGACATAACTTAGTCAAGGTTGTTTCACCATGGATCCTTGAACTTGAATGTCCCTCCACTTTCTATTAATAAATCCAATACTTAATCTTATAAATAATGGGGGTTTAATATTAAATATGACAATATGACAATATACCCACAAAATACCATGTTACAAATCCTTTTGAGTACCTTTATAACTAAATATTTAAATACACTAGAGAGAAAACTACCACAATACCCATCTTCAACCCATGTAAAATATATCCCAACAAAAGTATCAACATCCACAACTCAATTACAAATCTAATTCTTGTCATTCTCCTTGGTTTGAAAAGTTGAAAAATTGAATGTACCATGGATACTTTTTATATTTGATGATATAAAGGACATTTTTTCGCGGTTAAAATAAAAAAATTATGCTCATAAACAATTAAAAACCACCTAAACAACACACCAAACTTTGCAATACAATTCCCCGCTGGTGGTCCTATATATGGTCTGGGTTCTAATTTCTATTGCCTTTCAGTGCCCGATTCCGATGGCTTTTATAGTTCGGAGGACTTAGACCTTATAATTTCCTTGTCGTCCCATATTTTGAGTCCATTGATGATCCTGTGGTTGATTTGTCCGTTTCCTGTTCCGATTCATATTATTGTACATATCCATTTTCCCCTTAGTTCGATAAATCTCCAGCAATCCTATTTATGTCCCACGTTCCTTTCCCTATTGTTCCATTCGTTGACCGTTCTATGGAGTCGTTGAGAAATCCCGGGGGGGAGGCTCGGTGTGTCCAATTCCTGTTCTATTTTGAGGACTGGTCATTTGACCGAGTCGAACGAGGGTAAATTGTTTATCCCTAAATTAAGGACACTTTTTTAGGGTAGGCTTTTCCTCATCTTCAATAGGTAGGATAGAGGTGGCTAGAGCTTGGGTAGGGGTTTAAGAAGAAAATTCGGTAGAAGGAGCAGTCCACCGTTTCAATTTGGAGCAATCCGCCATTTCGTCGATTTGGAGCAGTCCGCCATTTTGATTTGGAGCAGTCCGCCGTAGATTTGGGTATTTGTTAGTCCTATATCTCTCTCTTGTATATATATGAAAACAACACATAATAATTTCCAGATGGGAACACAAGCCACGAAGATCCATTGTTAGATCGGAACCCAAGTGATTTCAGGGGCGAAGATCGGCCATGGCAGGAGCCAACGATGCCAATGGGCAGCTCTTTCAATTTCTCAATCAGATCCTCAACGAGGTAATATATGCAATGTTTATGTTCATGTTCATGGCTGTGAGATTGTTAATTTGACAAATTTATGCTTCTTTCTGCGCTAGTTTACTATACAATATAGGAAGGTAGATGCCACAGGGTTTTGGAAGGATAAGATGATACCAACTAACCGTGTCTGCAAATAAAAGCACACGGTTTTTTATCCAGAATCTGTTACATGTTTAGAAATAAGTGAATTCATGGGCTTTTTATTTCTTAGGGTTGTTTTGTGTGACCTCATTCTCATATTAACCTCATAAATACGTCTTGGCTGCCAATGGGGCATTGGTTCACTGGTGAGATCAAGGGAGGGTTAAATCCATCAACGAAGTTCCCATAATGTATGTGATTTGGTCACCACATATAGCTTGAGATTCATAGGGAAGAGCTCGTATTATGCAAACCAAGTTCCCACAATGTCTGTGATTTGGTCACCACATATAGCGTGGGATTCATAGGGAAGAGGTCGTATTATGCAAATTTGGTGGAATAGAATACCCTTCCAAGTTGGCAAGTTTGTCCAAGGAAGTATGATATTTGTAGTGGAGCCTCACAGGGCATGTTTTTTGGAAACACTTTCAATAAAAAAAACAAGTCTTGTCAGTTTAAAACAACTCAAGGGTTACTTCCTGACACAAGGTTATAATTCTAGCTCCTTCAGTCTTTCAGAGTGGTATCTCACCAAGCACCTCTAAAGGACCTTCTTCACCCTCCATTTGCATGTGTAGATAATTAAACCAAATTCAATTTGACAAATCCATGAAAATAAATCTTGAAAGTTAAACATTCCATAAATAGCTTGTATAAACTTTAAGGGGGGTCATGGTAGGCTCCCCAAAAATTAAAACTCTTTGTGCAGCAAAACTAACCATTCTCCTAGTATCATGGCACAGATTACACACGGCAATAATCTGATGTCCAACAGTTCTTCAAAAATTGTTCACTCTTTGTGGGGCCACATACCCTTGGGTTACCTTCATTCTTCAGTCGATGCTACTGCATGTGCATCAGACTCACCTAATTAGCAAAATGAAGCACGACGTTGTGTTGTTTCTGCATCCTTCTCTCCTCTTCTTCCGCTGCTTTCTTGATTTCTTTTTATCCCTGTTCATTTAGTTATGCAGTTTTCTTACCACTCTTTCACAACATCTACCCAGTATTCATTTTACTGGAGCTGGCACTCTCTAATAATGTCTATCCAAACAACCTCTCTCTATTGGAGCTGTCTTCCTTACAGCATCTACCCAGCAATCCTCTGACTGTCAGAGCTGTCTTTCTTACAGGATTCAAACCTGCAGTCTTCTCATCTCATCCCTCTTTGTTCCCTAGGTCTCTTCCTTTCAGTTATTTTATCACAATACCATCTTCTTTCTGAGAGATCTTCATCTCTTACCTGCAGCTTCAGGATTTTGTCTTCTCTATCGGTTTGGCAGTCCCTTCTAAGTTCTTTCTGGTTGTCTTCTCTTCAGGTTCTTATTGTCTCTCTTTCTCCTCTTTCTAGTGATATTCCTGCTCTGCCACCTTTGACATAGGGGGTGTGGTAGGCCAAAACAAAATCAAAACTCTATATAGCAAAACTAATTCAGGCTGAACCAAGATGGATGGACCCATTCTCTTATTATCCTGGTAAATTACACAGAGCAATAATCTGTTGTTTGGCATTTTCTCATACATTGTTTGCTCTTTGTTGGACATGTGGGTTACGGCTCACTACTATTCTCAGTGATTTATTCGTGCAATCTCAACGTTATTATAGAAAGTCAGTCACAAAATGGGATTATAGTACACAGTTGATCACTCAAGCATTTCCTCTTTGGAACAAAAATTGTCATACAGAGGCAATGCTCCATGCGCACGAGTCACTAATAATCCTTGTTCAAACATCTCAACATTAATGCATATATCATAGACTTCACTAGAACAAGACAAATGTACTCATCTCATTAATGATGCAAATGCACAGCTACAAACAGATTTGGATTTTATCTTGCATAAATAGAGACTGACCAATGATTTAACCCCAATTCCAGAAGATATTGCAGGCATTAATTTCTTAGTCAGACAGTTCTTCAACCTGATTTTCTGGTTGGTTCCAGTTTGGTCCAGTTCTAACCCTTGGTTGGATTTGATTCTGATAAACATTGCAACAATCTCCTTCCATGTATATTGCCTAGAGCCATATCTACACAAACATTGCTAATTGTTTTCCTTAAATGACAATGTTCCGAAACTATCGTTAGCTATTGATGGGTAGTTTTATTTTTCTTCACATTGCAATCCCAACCACCGAAAAATCTATCTTAAACCAAGATTTATCAAGCACCGAAAGGGATTCAGTTTCTTGAAACATAATTTTTTTATATCTTAAACTTATTACATGTCAAGAAAAAAATTTACAACTCAACAGATTTTATCCCTATAGGTTCTTGATAGATCAGGTTTAAGATAGATCTATGTTGGTTTTAATTTTTTTTTAATTAAATTTAGTTATTATTTTGTTAAAATTACTTTTTTAGCCGATATGTTCTTTTTTTTTTAAATTTACTTTTTTAGTAGACATGTAATTTTTATTATTTATTTTTATTTTTGTAACAAAACATTACGTTACATGACTACCTGCCATTCATTTATTCTCATTTGTTGGGCATCTTCAAAGTTGCTTGCAATTTACATTCACATGAATGTCATTTGTCCACAATTCTCATGCCTGGTTTGATGAGCTGTATATTTATTTTCCTTCACATTGCAAATACAATTATAGCCTCATTCAATTGGAATTTCAAAGACTTAAGTGTCCCCTTTTATCAAACTTACAAGGTTAATTCAATAATAAATCTTTCTCTACCACATCGTTATTGTATCTTTTGTCTCTTGTAGATGTCAATTATGCTAACTCACATTTTTGGGAGGATACCAATGATTGTTTCTGCATTTAGCAGTCTCTGTTGTACACTTTTGTTACACTTGTCACATCTCTAAAAGTACTAACATTCATACATAGGTCTATTTTACCACCTGCCACTCATTTTTTTCTCATCTGTTGGGCATATTCAAAGTTGTTTGTGGATTACATTCACATGAATATCATTTGTCCACAATTCTCATGCCTACTTTGATGAGTTGTTTGGAATCTACCCATGAAAATCCTTCACAAGAAGTTTTTGTTGGTTGTACAATGCAAGCTTCATTTTCTTTTTATAAATGTGAACTGCAACGACTGCCAAAAAATGATGCCCTAGCAGAGTTTGCAAAAATTCCTTTAAAAAGAAATTGTTTTGTATTGTAGCTTCTACGACATAGACTTCATATGTCAAGCCTCCTATCTACAGAGACAACCTTCAATGTGCAGTGTCAATGGCACATTCCAGACACCTCTCATGGTGGATATCATGCTTTCCCTTGTCACACAATGTTCATGATCCTCAATATATCATGGACTTCAAACATGTTTTATCCATAAGCTTCCAAATAGTTTAATCTTCTCAATTTTTTATTATAAATTTTCAAATAAATTCTCTTTTAATATTTAATTAAAATGACTTGCCTTCTACTCATCTTTCAATCTTGTTCACAGCCTCAAAACTTAGTGAAATCTCCAGATCTTATATCACTCTAATACCATGTATAAAAATTTGGGTGTACACATACAACATAATCAGAGAGAAAAGATGATTCCAAAATTCTAATGATGTTGCATCATACATCTCTCATGCACACCTATAGACTCTCATTACAAATTATAAAATCCTCACATGGTTAAGCTATTCAGCCCAATATCTAACCACAATATGTAAATATAACATTGATTACATGTCATAATATAAGGTGACTATAATACAAAGTTTTATTATTCTCATTTGTAAAAACCACTGGACTGATAATAATACTCCGACTTAATCGCGCCATACAAATTGAAGGGCCTGACATGGATGAAAATATCTATCAGAGAATGTAATTTGCCTTCATTGAGTGGAATTTGTATGTACATTTACAACTTCAGCTTTATCTATGCTAATTCCCAGTACATGGGGAAATTTAGAAGAGGAAGCATTTTGCTTCAATAATTGAACTTTTTTTGAACAATTGGCTGGTTAGAACTTAGATTGTGTCTGCAATTTGTATTTAACTGACCATGCTGTGTAGTGAAAATTTGTGTTTACTGATATAATCCAATGCTAGATGATTTGTTTTTGTTAAGTACAATATAGTGAATAAGGTGTAATTGTTGTAAGGAAATTTTGCAAATTAACACATGCCCATTTGGCACTAGGTGGCACAATCTTGGTATATCCAAATAGAGAATGTCTGCTAATGTGAAAAAACTATTCCTAAATCAATGGCTGATGTTTTTGTTCTTGCTAAATTGGTTTTAAAAAATGGAGAATTCCAAGATTAATACATGTAAAGATATTTTGCAGATTAACACATGCTCATAGGCACTAAGTGGCCCAAACTTGGGAGCTCCAGATAAAGAAAGGATGTTATCTTCTAAGATACAGTCGTCTTACTCTCCTAACTAGTTGCTCTATTTCTGTTCATGACATAGAAGATCAAAATACATCGGAGATGCAAAAAGCAATCCATGATTTTATAATTTGAACAGGAATTTCCATCCTTAAGCACCATAAAACCTCAAGGATTGCTCATGTCAGAAGAACATAGCTACTGATAGGAGAACAATAATGTACGAAGCTTAGATGCTTTTTGAAGTAAAACAGCAAATATATTGTCATCAAGAGCAGCACAATATGGGTTAAAATAGCCAGAAACAAATTTACACAATAGAGTCTCTTTGAAAGCTTTTTCATGGGTCATTTCAAATTTTTACTATCACCCGCAACCTTTTATTATAGAAATTTCTCTGTGGATTGCACCATAGACATAGGCATATGCATGATTATTACTATTCAGAAGTAATAGCATCTATTATAAAATCCTCCTCCATACTTCCCAAAGATTATTATAATATAAAGCATGACCAATAAGAAATCTTAGGTCAACTTACTAGTATTTCAATATTTGAGGCAAGCTAGTTCAGATAGAAACACACCTTTGCTTTTATTATTAAGAAAACAAAACAAGGATGAAAGAAAGTAACAATGAAATATGTTTCTTTTATGAAAATTTAATTATGGTGCAGTGCAAACTAAGTACCTTGCTGATCCGGTGGATTATTCATCTTCAAATTATATTGATCCAATATGGTACAATGGTTGTTAGTCTATGGTTCAAAGAACACAACTTGCTAAACATAGTGCACGACTAGCCTTAAGGGCCGCATGGTTCGACAAAACATCGCGTCGCTGGCATGGGCCACGCAGCTTGTGAGCTTGCATGGGTCGTGCAGCTCGTGCAGTGATATGATCCGCGCAGTTATCGCACGCCGCACCTGGTGCGCAGCTTATCGCCTCGTGCATAGCTTATCGCATGGATGCGCAGTTATGTATGGGCCGCGCAGCTTGCGAACCGTCAAGTGGAACATTGCATGGTTCGGCGAAGTCCTTATAGGCTACGACATTTGTGTGCTGCGATGGGGGATCGGGTATATGGCGGAGTCCTCATATGCCGCGAAATTTATATGCTACAAAGTTGATAGTAACATCAAACGGTTACGTTACATGGCATAGCCCAGTTGCAAGTCATTATGACGTGTTGTGAGTCGGCACATGAGCGTAGAGTTGGTTGCAACGTTTCGGGTATCTGAAACGTCGTGGTAACATAACGCTTGGGCCGTGACTTGGCGGGATGGCATGATTTAGTTTAGCATATGGTTGTAATGATAATAAAGAAGATAACAGTTGTGGTCTGCTAGGGATCCTCTCGCAAAATGCTTAAATAGAGGATGATGGCTGTTGTAATCTCACAGATCACATAAGTTTACCAATAATACATACTAAAACATAACTATAAATAAGATACAAGAGACAAGAACAGATAGGAAAACAAATTATATTAATGTAATGAGTTCATACAAGGCACAGAACTGAACTAAGTTCTTGCTTGGCTCAACAGCCTAATATATACAAGTTACAAACAGTTACAAAATAACTACCTGTCGGTTCGGTGAACCGACACGACTGTTAGTTAGCCGACTAATCTTTCTAGTTATTCGGCTGATCGACTAAGTCGGCCCATCGAATTAGTCGGCTGACTAAGTCGGTCTTCGTTCAAGTCGATTTATGTCGACTTGCTCCTTCTACATCTCCCCCACGAACAAAACGTTTCTTCGTCCCGAAGAAATAGGGAGGTACAAAAACGAACTTTTGTCGAACCATTCACACTTGCTCTTGCTGTGGACTGTGCAGACGGATGGTCGGTCTTCTCTGGACGCAGACTTCGATGATAGCTGGAGCTGTGATGGCAAGATGATGCTGAAAGACGGTCCAACTCTACAATGCCTTCTGGATATCGATTGTTAAGGTAGTGAGACTTGATAGGATCGACATCTTTTCGGACATGGGCATTTCTGCTATATTCTCCATGTTGGGACCCAACAGTTGGTTTTGCTCTTCCGCAGCATTGATGAGTCGTTTCATCTGTGGGCAGATGATGTCGACTTTATCTAAGTTGGGAAGGGCCTGTTGAACCCACTGATGTGCCTCTCATTCTAGCTTCTGCAGTTTGTTGGTCTCCATCACAATTTGTTCTTCAATGGTCTGCCGCAGTTCTTCCTCTGTCGACTTCCGGCCCTCCAAAGCCTAAATTCCCTGTCGCGCCTGCCTTGTCTGCTGATAGACCTGCCCATAGTGATTAGGCTAGTCTCGTAATAATTCCTCAGTGACAACTGATTCTTCCATATGATCTTGGAGGACCTTGTACGCCTCCGAGAATGCAGTGTGTTGGACCAGGAAGAGTCGAACAGTCTCCTCCTTTTGTCCTTCCTTAGTCTCTTGCATCCGGGTCTGAACGGTCGATACCAATGTCTCGAAGAGCTGATATGCTCTTTCAAGTGGTCGATTTATGTCGACTTCGATAGGGCCTGGTATGATGGTCTGGACTAGAGCTCTGCATCTGCCGAGAAACTCAACTTCTTCTGCATTTTTGGCTACAAGCTCTTTATTTTTCTGATCTGTCCTTTTCTTTGACTCTTTGGCCACAGTTTTAAGGAGTTGGTCGACCTCTGTGTCGTCCAAGGAACTTGCATCCCTTAGGCTAATCCAGAGACCGGATGTTCTATGCTGCTCTTTCTTTTTCTTTTGTTTGTCTGGCTGTTGCTCTTGGGTATTTGGAGCAGTTGAGGTTGGGTCTGTGGTTGATGGAATGGAGGTCGAGGGTTTTTCTGGTTGGTTAGGTGGTATAGAATTCGGGTGTGTTTCTTTTTGAGGATGTGGTATGGAGTTCAGGGGTGTTTCTGTTTGAGGAGGTGGTATGACCACTTCTGGTTATGAAGATAACAGTGGCTGTGATGGGTTTGGCTGTAATTCTGGGGGTGGGGATTTTGACGGTGGTGGTGGTGGTGAAGGAGGTTTGTGATGATGGTGGTGTTGGGGACGGAGTGGGGGTATGGACAGGGGTCGAAGGGTTGGCTGGAGTGTGTTGTGAACTTTGGTCGGAAGAGATACCTACTTCCGAAGGTGTAGTGGGTAGGTCGTCCTGGGCATCAGTGTCGATTGGCTCTGTGATAGACTTTGATGTCCCTATTACGTCACCCTGTTGGTCGTGGGTGAATGTCATCGTAACAGTTGAATAGGGATTTTTTCTTGCATAGAGAGGAGATTTTGTTTGTATTTTCTGGGCCGACTTAAACAGTGCAGGAAGTGTCACGAAGAAAGATTTAAGCTCAGCGTCCTGGTCGACCCTGGCTCTGAGTGCCTCCGGGATGGCGCGTTGATATTCCTCAGGAGGACTGTCTGCCTGCTGTACTTGTGCTTGTTCCTCGACTATGGTTGTCGGGGATGGGGGGGAGGGGTCGACACAAGGTCGACCACATTTTCAGGTGTCTGTGCTGTTTTTGCTTTCTTTGGCCGACCCTCCGGAGCCCCTGCATCCAGGTACCGTTGAAACTGAACTTCAACTAACACTTTATTTGCACGGGCATCCTTGACAATGTTGACCGCCTCGGCTGCTAGTTCCTCCTCATCATCGGATGAGTCAGCCAGAATAAGCTTGCGCTTACCCCTACCTTGTTGTAGTTTTTGGGCTTTGATTTTTTTCCTTGCGACAGCTATCTCCTTAGCCAGCTTCTTAATGATGCTTTTAGATAAAGCATATTCCGGGTCGTTGCCTTCGACTTCACCTGTCTGTACTTGAGTGGGGTCGACGGTTGTTGGAGCCGAAGGAGTTGTCTGTTGCTGTGGTTCTACTATTGGTTGTTGTTGTTCTGTCAGCTGGAGGTCAACTACTTTTCCAGTCCGAGGTTTGACAGTGATGTGTACCCAACTAGTGGGCACGGTCGGGGTGTCCTCCGACACAAATGTGCTGATGTATAAGTTTATCTCGTAGTCCTCTTCTTTTTCCTAGTCGGTGAGTGGCTCTATGATGGAGAAGTCGACCTATTTGGCAGCCTCTGGAATTGGTATCTTTGTCTACGCTTGTCTGGTCAACTCTCGAAAAATATGCTCGACCATTGGATAGTAGTCGAGGTCCTGTGCTTTGGGGTCCTGACCTCACATGTACCATACTGATGTGTGATCAAGTTATAACTGGATATGAGACTCAGCAGGGAGGTTTCGTCGGATGTTCTGGTGCACCCTCCACCTCGTCGCGTGAACCTTCAACTGCTGGAACCAGTTTTCCAAGAAGAATTTCCCCTGTGCCAGCTCATGCAGGGTTCATTTTTGTGAAAAGGGTTTAAAGCGGTGCATTTGGAACTTGGTCGGCTCTTGGAAGACTGGACTACCTTCCGGACAAATATGGTACATAACAATCCATAGAATGAGAGAGGGGAACTTGATCATACCTCCCATCTCCTGACAGTGTTCGCAGATGGTTTTGATCATGTCAGCAACATAATCTCCCCATCGGTAGATATGACCGTCAGTCGCAATTGTGTCGACCGCTTCCAACATCTCCAGTTTAAGGTTGCTGCCCTGACCTGCCAATGTAAGGGTGATTGCTATGATTTTAGCCACGATTTGTGGCATCCTTGTCGCAATCTGTCCGATCATCAATCCTTTGGAATTCTTGCCCGATGGTGAGCCCGTAAGTTCTTGGACTAACCCATCTTTGATCCCAATAGGTACAGGGTTTCCTTGGTTGGACAGACCCGTAAGCTTGGAGATAACATCCCCGGTGATATCAATCGGCTGGTTGAAGTAGAATCGGCCGTTATGGTAGCGACTGATAATGAATTTAACAGCTGCTTCCTTCATCCCACCGAAGCTTGCCATCAGTGGTGCGTTAGGGTAGTTGAAGATGCTGCTCTTCCGAATTTTCTCAGCGGCCTGTGTCATTCTATTGTCGACATAGGCCCACTCTTGGATCTCTTTCCAGAGTTTCTGGAATGCTCCCTCCTGTACCTTTGCATTTTTTATGTTCTTTAAGCGGTTGAGCAAGGGGGTGTCCTTTGCTTGCAGCTCCTTTTCCTTGGTCGCAGCTCTAGTTAGTTTGGGTGCCATTGTGTCGTACTGGTCGGGGTTTTGACAGGGTTCTTGTGCTTTGGTAGACTGAGATTGCGGGTGCTCTGAGGGAAATGGGTGTGGTGAATGAACCTTCAACTATCCATTATTTATAGGCATGGGTGGGTTGAGTGTCGAAATAGGTGTATTAATGGCGGACTTGAAAGTCCAACTGCAATACTCGAGTGCGACTTAATGGAGGATCTGTTTCAGTGCTCGAGGCCATCAATGCATGATGGGACTTTCGAAGTCGATAGTCGGTGTCGTGGGTGAAAATGGGAGGCCTGACTGGTCGATGAAGATGGTCGATGGTGGTGATGTCGGTTGTCGAAGTAGTGAGTTGTTGTCATGGCTTGTTGTGTTGGATGTATTATTTTGTTTTGGAATTTTTCTATCTTTTTATGGGTTTTGATTGATGGTTAAGGTTGTTATTTGATTTTTTATTTTTATTTTTTTTCTTCAGTTTCTGTAACATTTGAGTCGGGCTCCATTAACGAGCTTGCGGAATACTAGGCCCTGTAAATTTTTCAGTCGGACTGAACCGTTGGGATGTAATTCTTCGACAACGTAAGGTCCCATCCATTCTGTGTGTAATTTCTTGGGTTTTCCTTTGACTCGACTATTATAAAGTAAAGCAAGGTTGCTGACGAGAGGTTTTTGTTTTTGATGTTACGGTCGTGCCAGGCTTTCTGTTGTTGTTTGTGAATTTCCTGATGCTGAATAGCCATGATTCTATGTTCTTCTAGCTTACTGAGTTGAAATAGTCAGTCCTTTCTTGCCTGTTCGACATCGACATGTAGTATCTGTGCAATAATAGGTGTCTGCTGTCAAAAATGTAGGGGGGCGACTGCTTCCTGCCCATAGACTAGTCGAAAGGGGGTTTGGTCGGTCGACCGTTTATATGCTGTCCTATATGCCCAGAGAACTGTAGGGATTTTTTCATCCCAGTTGTCTTTGTCGGTGTTGCATATTTTGGTTAACCCTTTGGTTAGTGTTTTGTTAAAAGCTTCAATCACGCCATTCGACTGAGGGTGATATGCAGTGCTTCGTCGATGGTCGATGTGAAACTGGTCGATCAAATTTTTGATGGTTTTGTTGATAAAGTGTGATCTTTTGTCTCTAATCAATGTGAGTGGGAATCCAAATCTAGTGATAATGTTTTCGTAGATAAACTTAGCAGCTAGCTCACTTGAACATGTATCAACTGGTTCAGCTTCTGCCCATTTAGTGACATATTCCACTGCCGTGATAATATATCTTGCACCTGATCGTTTGGCTGGGATAGGAAAAGGTCCTATGAAGTCTATAGCCCAAAGTTCGAATGTGAGACTAGGGTTTACAGATATCAAGGGAATTTCTGTGCTCGGGAGAGGTCGACCAATTCGTTGACATCTATCACATCGACTAACAAAGTTTTTGCAATCCTTGTGGATGGTCGACCACCATAAGCCCGACTGTTGGATTTTTCTTGCAGTTGTATCCGCTTGAAAATGTCCTCCTGTAGGTCCATAGTGTGCTTCATGCATGCTTTGTTCTCTCTCATGGTCGAGTACACAATGTCTGAGAATGTCCTCTAACCCCATTTTGTACAAAAATCCATTGATGAGGCTGTAGGGTGCAGCCTTCATAGCTAAGATTTGTTTCTTCTTGGTGTTCAGACCTTCGGGTGCCTGACCTGTCTCTAAGAACTGAGCTATTTCTTCTAGTTCTTCGGGTACTGCTTCTATGCGAAATAGATGTGCATCCGGCAAGTCATCGTCGATTCCGGTCGGTTCCTCCCCTATGTCGATACGTGATAGGTGGTCTGGTCCGACATTTAGCTTTCCTAGTCGGACCACTACGTCAAACTCAAATTCTTGAAAAATAAGTAACCATCGACATATTCTTCCATGATGAAGGGGTTTATTAACAAGGTACTTCAACGCTTGATGGTCGGTATAAAATATGAAAGGATTGGCCAGTAGGTAATGTCGATACTTTTGGAGAGCAAAGACCATACCTAGGGCTTCTCATTCAGTGGTCGAGTAGTTCCTTTCAGCTTTATTTAATTTTCGACTGCTGTATACGATAGGGTAATCCATCCCATCATCCCCTGGTTGAGTAAGGATGGCTCCAATTGCAATGCCTGATGCATCAATATGCACATGAAATTTAGTCGACCAGTTTGAAAATTTAAGTATGGGAGCTTTGAACAGTTTTCTTTTCAATTTGGCGAAGGATATTTGGCATTCTTCTGTCCATATAAACTCGTGATCTTCTTTTAGCAGTTCCTCCAGAGGGTAAGTCATATCTGAATAGTATCTAATGAATTTCCTATAGTATCCTGTATGGCCCAATAACACCCCGACCTATTTAGGGTTTATTGGGGGTTTTAGGTCGAGGATGATTTTTATTTTGGCAAAGTCGACCTTTATACCGTCTTTGCAGACAATATGCCCTAAGAGAATGCCTATGGGTGTCATAAAAGTGCATTTCTTAATATTTAGGGAGAGTTGTATCTGTCGACATCTATCCAGCATAAGTCGGATCCATGTGCAGTGATCATTTAGGGTGGAATATATGGTCCAGTCATCGAAGTATACTGCAATGGTCTTATAGATATACTCTTGGAATGTTTTGACAACAATTCGTGAGAATACTACAGGTGCATTCTTCAACCCAAAAGGCATAACTCTGTAGGAAAAGGACCCAAATTCACATACAAATGTTGTTTTCTTTTGATCCTCTTTTGCTATGGGTACTTGATTATATCCTGAAAATCCATCTGTAAATGAATAACATTCATGGCCTGCAACTTCATTCAGGATTTCATCAGCATAGGGGGTGGGGAATGGATCTGTGAGTGTGACTTTGTTGAGCTCCCTAAAGTCGACACAAATTCTTAACCTAGTCGGGTCATGTTTCTTGGGCTGTACGACCATGGGACTTGCCCATTCCGACTGGTCGATAGGGTAAATGATCCCTGCTGCTAACATGTTGTCTATTTCCTTCTTAACTATCGCCTTATACTTATGAGCTAGTTTGTAAGGTCGTTTCTTGACAGGTCGGACATCAAGTTTAGTATCTATTTTCATTTCTCCCATTTCTTGTACTAACCCTTTTAAGTCTTTGAAGTCCCTTGCAAAGACATCTTGGAATTCTTTAAGTAAGTTTATGATTTCGGTGGTTTGGTGTTTGTTCCAGTAGTCCCCAATCTTAGCTATTTTTGGACAGTCATCGTTTGAAATGTCGACCTCCTTAGTTTTCACTTTGGCATCTAGCCACTCTGGTTCTTTAGCTTCATTGATCGGCCGACTTCCTTCTTTAAACTGTGAGAATGTAGCCGGAAAGTCGGCTGCAGTAATTCTGTCTAGGTCTGGTTTGTCGGTGGTCTCGACTTTGAGGATTGAGTAGATCGGTTTGGTTGTTTCAATGTGGTCGGGCTTCCATCTAAAGCTATTACCTTCTGTGTGCTCATTTTCTAAGTGTAAACGTGTCTACTGTGATTTTGACTCAGCTTGTATCTAGTTACAATCCCTGATTTGTCAATGGTCTTGGACGGTTTGTTTATCTGGCAGTTGAAGAAACTGTTTGAGTTGGTGTGCTGTCTCAGCCAATTTTTCGTTTTGAGGTATGAACTGGAAGTCCTGAATAAAATTTTCTTTAAGTTCATGCCAAAAGAAGGTTTCTCCTATAGCTTCCTCCATCTTATACCATTTATTAGGCAAGTCGGCTAGGGTTGAAGGGAACAAATGTGGCCAGGCTCGCTCATCTTTGTGTCCAAGCCGTCTCCACTCCTGTTCACAAAGGTTGATGTGTGCTTCTAGGTCTTGGCCTTGGACAAAGATAGGGATTTGAGTGTCCTGGGTTAACTTTTTCCCACCGAATCGTTCGACAAAGAAAGTTGAATCAGTTGTCCAGGTCTGCAATTTTGTCTGATGGGTGTTCCACCATCTAGCTGCTTGACCTGTAAATGTTTCCACTAAGCTTTGAAGTCTGCCATGTTCTCCAATATTTTTAGATACTTGTTCAAGATGCATAATTGGGGATTCTCTTTCCTTATACCTGGGTAGTTGGGTATTATGTAAGTTGGTCGGATGTAATGTAGGTCGTTCCTGGATTTTGTTTTCAAAGACTTTGGGGATAATTGATACAGTGAAGCACTGTCGGGTGGGTTTTTGCTATACTTTTTGTATAGTCCAGCACCCTCTTGCTTGTGTTTCATAATTTTCCATTTCCCAGTCATATAATTCAGCATCTGAATTATAACCAATTGAGTCTTGGTTACCTAAGTGAAGCTCCCCATAGATGTTTGGCTCGGTATAGTCTGTATTGTTATGGATCTGGTAAAGTTGTCTGACATCGACTTCCTCATCAATCGGTTCGGTCCAAGGTGCTCCTTGGGAAGGATTAATGGGTACAATGACTTTTTGACCATTTCCTTTTAACTTAATTCGCTCTTTGTCTAGGGATATGGAGGCTTTCATCTGTCGTCCCCAAGGTCGACCAACTAGCGCTGGGAAGGAGCTAGATCCTTCTTTTGGGTCGATGATTTCAAAATCAACCTTAGTCGAGATTCCTTTGATGGTCGTGTCGACATCTTTCCAAACCCCAATGGGTTCAATGAGGCCATGGTCGGCGAGTTTTAGGTAAATGCCTGACTCATAGAGTCGAGTTCGGCCCATCTTTTCGCATGTATCCCTGGTCATGATATTTACCTGAGACCCGAAATCGAGCACCACTTGTCGGATGTGATAACCTTCGATTTCCAGGTCGACAAGTGGGTCGACATCGTTTTTGTCTTTTTGATTGAGGCTACAAATGTTCTTAGTTTGTTTTCCAAAGTTAGTGCTTTTTATTTCGTGCAATAAATCAATGAACTGGGCTACAGATTTGTCTGTTTGGATGAGATGAGTTAATTGCTGTGTCATGCTAAGTCGACCGGTAATAATGTCTTCTTGCTGTGCAATGTCTTGAAATATGTGTGTGGCTTCTTGATAAGTTTGTTTTTCCTTCAGAGGATCCGGATAACCATTTGTGTTTTTAATTTTACTAATTTGGGGGTTATCAGGCCCTATTTTTGTGCCTTGGCGAGTGACAATATGCAGATTTTTAGTAGTTAATATATCATGCTTTTGTACACAAGACAAGACATTAACATTTTTCTTATTATTGATTTTTTCTAACACGGTAGGACAATCCTCCAGAGAGTGATAGCCTACACCACAATGTGTACAGAATTTAAGGTCAGTTCTGTCCTTGTACAGACAGTCTGCACATCTGTGCCCTTCTTTATAGCAGATGAAGCACTGGGTAGATCGACATGGTCGTATGTCGTGATTCCCGACGAATCAACCTCTTCCTCCAAAACCTTGTCGTCGATTGTCGTACCGGCGCTCATATCGTCGGCCTTCATATCCTTTCCCGTTCTGATCATTAGTATTATTTTGCTCATTTCTTTGCGCCACTACATTCGTCTGGTAGACCACCTGATAGTTCTGTTTGTTTTTCAAGTTTAATTGACATTCGGTCGTATTGTGAATTTTTGTCTCACAAATGGCGCACCAGGAAGATTTGGCGTTCTTCATGTTAAACAGACATTCTTGCGTAGAATGGTCTCCGGCCTCCTGGAAAATATCACAAAAGACTTTAGTTTGCACAAAGCGGATGTCTTGTCGGCTGTATTCGTGTCGACAAGTATCTTTTGAGTGTCCGGCCGTCGAACATTTAGTACACCAGATTTCTTGATTTTTGAGAGTCAGTTCTTTCAAGGACTTCTGCACATTTTCAAGTTGTTCTTCTATCCTGTGGTCCGTCGGATGGGCAGGTATGTCTTCGTCCATTTCCACCTACAGAGCTTTGGTCAGCGCATCTTCATATGTCTTGAATGTTTCCAGACTAATTTGTCGACGAACTTTTTGTGATAAGCCTGCAAGGAACCATTGAATTAGTAATTTCTCATCAATAACATAATCTAATTGACTCAATAGGTCCTTCCAGCGTTTTCCGTAGTCGCGGACGGTTTCCCCTGGCTTTTGCTGCGTTGTCTTGAGATTTTTGGCGGCCAGGTGCTTAGCGTCTGGGGTTTTGAAAAAGGATAAGAACTGTGCTTTAATCTCAACTTTTGTTGCTCTGGGTTTCCTTTTCGAAAAGGTCATGTACCAGGTCAGGGCCCTTTTCCGCAAGGCTCCTGCGAACTGAGCCATCTGTCGGTCTTCGTCCTTCACCTGGTTTGCATCCCAGATGGACTCACAGATGAACCAATGTCATCTGGGGTCTTCATCCCCCTCGTAGAGAGGAATGTGAGCTGTTCTGTGACCCATGTCTGAGTCACTTTCACTGCTCTCAGAAGTTGGCAGAGTCGGAGGTGTGGGTGGTGGGGAAAGAGGTGGGATTGTTGATGAATTCGCTCCTGTGGAATTTTGGTCGACGGAACTGGTACCTCCGTCGGTGGTCGATTCGTCTTCGACGTACAGTGGGTTGTTGTGGATTTCTACAGTCGATGGTCCACTGAAACTTTGTGTGCACAGGTCTGCGTGTTCAATTCCTTCAAAATCTGTACTTGGCGGGGGGGGGGGTGATCCTTCCTGTGTCGGTAAGAGCAAGTGGATACTTCGGAGGGATGGTGCCGCTTGAATCGTCACCCAGTTCCCTTCGAATGGTCGGCGTATGACAATATGTCGTCCGGTGTACGTATCGTCGCCTAGTTGACTCCAGATACTATAGTCACCAGCTCTTAGTCGGAGGTCATCTTCAACAATATTCTGTATTCTGGTATGTGGATTTAATGGGAGAAGGGTCGTTCCTTCACCAGGAGTTGTTAATTGGAGAGCTTCTGGCTGCTCTATCCATACTTCTTCCTCCGCAGGGGACACCTCTTTTTCTACGCCCTCTTCCTGTCGATCATGACCCGACTCTGGTGGATTCTCTTCACGGTCGGTCACTCTAGGATTTTGTTCTCTGTGCAGCCCGTCAGCTCTTTCACGTCTTACTTCCCTTCTCTACTGTCTTTCATCCCTTTCTTGTTTTTGAATGTCCGACATACTTCCGTACAATACTATTTTCTTCAAGTCTTCTACGGTCGACTTTTCATCACTGGTGACGTCTATCCTCTTTAGGTCGACTAGGATCCACTATACTCTACCTTCGACACAAGACCAGCTACCCCCCCATAGCCTACCCGACGCTTTTTAGAAAGCCCGAATAGTTTGAATCACTTGCTCAGGAAGTATTCCCACTCCCTTTCTGCAATAAATTTCTCCCAATTCCTCTGCTTCTCCACCCAGTTGGTGTTTGGTGGTTGTTCGCACAATGGTGGTCTAGGTTCGACGATGTGGCCTGCTCCGTTCTCTATCAAGAATTTGAACAGAAAGGTCGGCAAGGAGCACAAGAATTGTTCGGTGAAATCTATGTAGAATTCCGCTTTGACAGTTTCTACTGACGTTCGGTCTTCAACTGCTTGCTCCTCACAGAAGTCGTCGGTGATTTTCTTGAACCACTCCGACAGATTTGTTTGTCCTCCTCAGAACAGTTTATCTAGCAACTGTTGTTCTTTAGTCGTGTCTGGTCTTCTCATCCAGAATCTACTTCAACAGTTGTGGCACAGACTCGACGAATTTTTCATGTGTCTCTGTGAAAAATCTGGCTCTAGCTTCAGTGACTGTTAATCTGTTTCGTCTTGCGTAATTTTGCAAGTAGTTCGCAACTTTACGGTCCCACCAGTCCTTGATCTCCTACTCTGGTATCATATGTGAGCATATATTTTAGACATGTACTACCAGCAACAGAACCAATGTTGTAATCTCACAGATCACATAAGGTTACCAATAATACATACTAAAACATAACTATAAATCAAATACAAGAGACAAGAACAGATAGGAAAACAGATTATATTAATGTAATGAGTTCATACAAGGCACAGAACTGAACTGAGTTCTTGCTTGGCTCAACAGCCTAATATATACAAGTTACAAATAGTTACAAAATAACTACCTGTCGGTTCGGTGAACCGACACGACTGTTAGTTAGCTCACTAATCTTTCTAGTTAGTCGGTCGACCGACTTAGTCGGCTGATCGACTAAGTCGGCCCATCGACTTAGTCGGCTGACTAAGTCGATCTTCGTTCAAGTCGACTTATGTTGACTTGCTCCTTCTACACTGGCTAAGGAAGGGGGAGCTAGGAGTGGATAGAGGCAGATTGCTTTAGAACGTAGAGCATTGTTTCTCTGTTATGAGAAGCTTAGAGAGATTTTACTACAAAGTGCCAGATGATGTTACTGTAGAAGTCGACATTCTCTGTTATAGTTAGTTTCTTTGTCTTGAATACTAATTGTAACTTCCAGAAGAGAGGTCTTCAAGACTTTGTACAGCACTCTGTTTTTAGTTGCTGAAGTTGATTCCAGAACCATTTTGTACCATCTTAAAGAGATTAATTGGATCGATACCCATTGGAGAGGGACCCGGAGATGTAGCCCAGTGGAGGGGGTGAACTCCGTTATCAACTTCTGTTTGTGACTCTATTTCTGTGTTTTCTTCTTTGCATCTGTCTATCAATGTAGTGGTTTTCATTTCTGTTCTGAGCATTTAATTCCTATTAATGTTGTTCCATTAATTAACATGTTGCACGCATGCTTTCAAACAAATTGTTAATGCACTCAAGTTGAGATCCGACGGATCACTTGCAGATTTGTTTGAACTTTAAATAATAAACATAATCTGCCACTATGAGTAATGCATGCTGCCTTTTCACTGAGAACCACTGCAAAGTGACAACAATGTAACAATGAAATTATTATCAACAGACAAACATCGAACAACACATTGTTATCACTATATTAAATTCTTTTTTCATTCTAAGCTTGCTAACTGAAATAAACAAAGTGCTCCTTAAAGGACTATAAGGACTATAGAAATAACATTAGGAGTGAAATTGTGTTTATAGATGTGGGAATTCTGAATCTTCTCAATTTTTTTTTTAGCAAAACATGTAGAGCTTACTACAAATGATTCACAGAAATTTTTGGATGACAGGCTTATTCATGGCTCTTCAAACAAGACTTATAGCATGTGGGAAATCAAAAGCAATATTTGGAATGGTTCTTCGATTCCTTACTGGACCGGCAGTTATGGCAGTTGCTTCAATTGTAGTTGGTCTTCGAGGCCGCATTTTGCATATTGCAATTGTGCAGGTGAGATCTTCTGTTTTTCATTCGATAATGCCTCTGTTTTCTTCGATAATGCCTCCTATGTTTTCTTTCTTTTTGCTCATTTCAATGTGCTGAAACTTATGTCAAAAGAATTTTGTTGAGAATTTTCTTTGAAATGCACTTGCTAGCAAAATATAATATGTAGATGTAACTACAGCTGTGTCCCATGTGTACTGGATAGTGTGTGATTTTTTTCTTCTCTTTGGGACATTTGAGTCTACTTGTTCCTTTTCACTATTGTTTGGAGCTCAAGAAAGCTCCAGTAGCACACAACATATATGCATTTCCTGTTGGAGAAGGTTTATAATTATGTCCATATACACCATATTCCTTACCAAACTAGTTAAGATTCGTGTCAGAACAATTCTTACATTGGTGAAATGGTTAGTGAGATGATATGATATGAAAAATGGCTAGGTAAAATGTTGTACATGACATGAAATGAGGGTCACATGCTTAAATCCATAGGGACACATTGAACTTGCAAGGTCATACACTTAATATAGGAATAATTATAGCCACATCATAGTGCATACTTATGCTATTGAAACAACATTCTAGGATACATGAGCCATTTTAGAGTAACATCATAGACCCTTTATGGCCTTGTCCACATGTAAGAAAGCATTTACCATAGGTCATGTAGAGAGAATACGTCATAATTTTGTAACATGGGTGTCAACTAAATGTCCCCATACGTCTCTGGCACATATTATGGTGGGATGAGCAAGCTGAAAGGGTCTCTGACTCTCTACCAAGTATCCATGGGCAAACCATAGATCTCATCTGTGGAACTGCCGAATGTGATGGAAGATCACATAGGAAATAATGATCAAGTCACTCCCAACATGTTAAAGGGTAACATCTGGATCCAACTGCGGGACATGTACTCAATGATAGAGTGCATGAGAACCTCAGAAATCTCTAGTACTCCAAAGTTCAAACTTTGTGGTACAAGAAACACAAACAACATTTGCTCATGTAAGAGCTCATGAAAGTAAAAGCATTAAGTAAACTTTTCTAATGTAATGTATGAATAAAAATGCACTGAGAAAGACTATCACTCAATATGCACCAAGTCCATTTCCAGCATCTGCAGATGTCCCAAATTAGCCAAACCAGCAAATGCAACATCCACTACAGCCAGTTGTAGGTGCACACATTGACTCATTTCTCAGTGTGGGAATTAATAATAAATTGACAAAAATGAAAATTCAGATCCCTCTCATGAACTCCTTAAAATTCCAGCTTATCAAAAGAAAGTGAAGAAGCTGCCAGGGTTTGATGAAGTTGAAGATAATCCTGTTGTATGTCAAGGTATGAATTAAGGAGGAAAGAATGATGTTCATTCTCCATTCTATGTTTCCTTGTTGATTAATAATTAATTGCTTCATAATTGCATGCTGGACTCTAGTGCTGCATGTAATGTTATGCCTTTGAAATTTATGAATTAGTTGGGATTTCAAATTACAAGACCTTACATAAATTTATGTGCCATAAATTATGTTACTTCTTAAACCCTCACTTTTAGTGTTAAAGTCCAATCTCACAAGGTGAAGAGCCAAGAACAACTCAAAGAGGTTATCCACTGTCACTTTGATAACTCTCACCTACTCTTTAGGTTGATTTTCTCCCCAACACAAGGGAGTAAACCCTAATGGCAACCGTCTAGGAGAGCAAAGAAAGAGATAATGAATTTTTAAAGAGGTTGGAGAAAGGATTAGCGCC
>LPNX010829483.1:141624-206612 GCA_001517045.1 Pseudotsuga menziesii | reverse complement strand
TTTGCAGCTTGATTGTTTTCAATATGTTTGTGACAAAACATGCTTCCAAATAGTGGTGGATATAAGACAGTGCAATATTATTTTCTGGAATTTCTGAAAAGCTATGATGAAATATTTTTGCACAGGACTGAAGCAGGGTAACTGCAGTGAACAGGGACAGGATCAGACAACTCTTAGACATGAGACGATAGGGCACCAAGCATCGTTTTTAAAGTAAGTGTCACATATTAAGAGACTATTTGTGGACTACATTTTTAAGTTGTTTTGATACTCTATGACGGAGTTAGCTTTTCATCGCTATTCATGAAATTTGTGAAATTATTCTTATTTTCTTTTCCAGTCAAGTTTATGATATATGGACATTCAATGTCTATTGCAATGCTAACCAGATTGAACTTGTATCCATATATAATAGAAATCATTTATTTATTTCTTGTCAAATCTCTGAGAATTTATCTTGTGATTTGTCCCAGATCTATGGCAGAATTCTCAAGGATACCTGTTGTTGTGACTAATCAAGTAAGACTGCAAAGCATGCAAGATGACAAGCGGCTAATTTATCCATTTGAAGGTATTAATATCCACCACTTTGTTATTGCAATTTACATTAAGGTTGAGGATTCTAGAGTCTACACTTTTGCTTTCTTTGTTGCAAGGTATTTTAAGGGGTAGTTTTAATTGAAACTTTTATATTTGTGATACATTTCCATGACTTAGTCTCGAAAATAGTTTGTGTATTCAAAAGCCTGATACTTATATTATAAAAGGGGAGGAGTTGTTATCGTTCTACATGCTATAAGATATCATTACATCAATGAGAAAATAAACTTCTTGTGTCATTGTTAGTCTAAAGATCCATTTGGTCAGTAATTAGAATCTCATATTCCCCTTCACGTAGAAAAGTCATCTCAATTTGGTTTTTTCTCCCTGGGTGAAATTTTAAAAACAAGACAGATGGGTACAGTGTAACATCTATGAAATGAGTTATAAGAAATATATTTTAAGTCCCATCATCCTGATATACACCGTTTGGATTGCCTCGTTGATTTTGTTTTCGCATAGTCTTTTCATTGAACTTTGTTATACCTTTTTTAATAGCCACAACTGTGATGATTGAAGGTTTTTGTAAGCCAGCTGGTGCAGACCTCCAACATTCGCTTTATTGTAGTAATTTCACAATCTATACAAACATCAAGGTGTGTCTCCAGTAATCTGGCATTTGTATTTTTTTTTTAAACATTTATAGCTGTCGGTTAAGTGACGGCCTGTAGGTGATTTTTTTTTTTTTAAAATCAATACCATCGCTTAACCAACGTTTCATTTTTCATAATCCATCGGTTAATAGATGGGTTTTTTTGGTGAACCGAAGGCCATGCTGTCGCTTAACCGACGCTTACGTTTTCATTATCGTCGTTTAAGCGACGCGTGTTTAAATTTTAATATGAATTAGATGTCGGATAACCGACTATTTACATTTAACCGATGGTAAACTGAGTTGTCGCTTAACCGACGAATTGGAAAGATGTCGGATAACCGACGACAATCCATCGACGCTTAAAAAAAATCATAGTTCCGTACATGCAACAGGGAAGTGTCGAAAATCTGACAATACGGCCGTCGGATTTTTGGTCGAAATGTAGTTGTGATAGCTTTCAGCACAAAGTCCATGGCGGATAATCACTGCATTTCTATTACTTTGCTTTGAATTCCACTAGAAAATATGTAAGGTTAAGTAAACCTTTGTATGTAGGTAGGTCACTTACCTTGACTCCTACCTGTTGCACAGATCTTGTAACTCTTGCGCATCTTCGCATGGATACTTCATGCAACTAATTTTGTCAATTTTCTAATGCTTCACCTACATCAAATGTACAGGAGCTAACACTCTGCCAACTCATATTTCCATAAGTTGTTGGATTTATATAGTAGTCGCTTGAAGACATGATATTATATAGTTGATCTAGGTAATTACCTTGGCCTTCAGTGTTCCATGGCTTGACATATCTCTTCCCTTCAAGCGGATCAATTGGCGTGGCCACCCTTATCTATGAATATTCAAATGACAAGATTCTTTTCTTAAAATTAAGTATGGTATGATTATATATTTCCCAATCAATCCCAAAAAGTGCAGGATATGGGTTTGTATCATTGACAATGTCGATCAAAGTCTGCATCTATCCTCAGGCCTTCTACTTTGAAATGTACTTGCATCAGTCGACCAATGGGTAGAACCTTCATCTAATTCACTAATCTTAACTGAATGGGAGACCAATCTAGTCGCGTCTTGTTCATGCTTTCCCATGTATTCCTTGTCAAGATATTGACATCAGAGACCAGATCTAGAATGATATAGTCCATGTCATAGTCTCGTATCTACACAGTTATTCACTAATATTGATTTTTTTTTGTTGGCAAATGGAAAAATCCTTTGAGTAGGAGGTTTTCCATTAGATAAGTTACCACTAACTAGGGGTATCGAAGCCTTCAAAATTACCCCACTTAGACCACACCAACCCATAACATAGTTGTATTTTTTAGTATCCGTGGGATTTGAACCAATAACATTTCCACTTAAAGAGCGTGGTAACATTTCCCCTTAAGAAGCGTCTTAACCATACCCAACCACCAACTAATCTACATCTCACTATTTTTTTAATATTAATTTTTTAAATAATAATAAATAAATATTTATTTACTTAATTCACTTCAATACATTGTAAAATACATTCACTATTTTTAATTGTACTAAAATACATTCATTTTTTTAATATAATCAATGATTATTATAATAATAATAATAATCTTAAATTACATATATATACCATACAAAAGTACAAGGCATTTGTTTTTTTAATACAACTAACGATTATTTTAATAATAAAAACCTTAAATTACATATATATACCCTACCAATTAAACTTTTTTTTAATATTGTTTAAATTTATTTCAAAGTTTACAACCATTTTCTATATAACTAAGAGTCAAGTAAGAAACACGACATGGGACAAGGTGGTAATGTTACTGCATGTTTGGGAATATAGTTATTGGTTTTAGTTTTGGAAGGATTTTATGCTCTAAACCATAAACCATATCAAATGGCTAAATTTGTTTGTTATTTTCATAAATTTCATTGCCCTCCATTCTTATACCATAAATTTTAGTTGTTATTAATTTATTATTTCTTAAAGGAAGTAAAAATGGGTTTATTATGTCCCTAGTAAGGGATATATATGATTTTCTTAGGTGAATTAATTTAGGAGGTAGGTTCAAACTTTTCATATTTCAAATGTTTTTCTATAGTTTGTATCAAACTATTTTGGGGGGATAATTTAAATTTTGATTTATCTTGCTTCCTATTTGTCTATATAGGTGACGTAGGCCCGAGACTTTGTGTCCCAAGACCCGATGGCGAGCTGGTGTAAGCATAAAATGAACATTTTGTCCCTGGCATTTTGCAATGTGTGGACGAGAGTACACTCGGCATATTGTTGTTGCAGATGATTTGATAAAAAAATACAGTGTACGTAGTCATTCCCTTAGATTCTCCAAAAGAAACAACCAATGTCTTTTCAAAGAAAAATCTCGACAACATTGTTGAATCCATGCTTTAGTCGTTGGAAACTGCAAACTTAGGTTGGCCTTTGGTGGTGGGGATTGACCACTGACAACGAGCTTGGTGGCTTTATGTCCTAGTGTTTGATTTTACATTTCTATCTTTTTCCATTATTCTGTGTACTACATCTTAGCAAGACTTCAACTCCTGCGAGAGTGTACTATGAGTACATTTGTGCTACATAAAACCAAGGAAAACCCAACAAAAATCATTTAACTCGAGGAAATTTTATCCTAGTAAATATGTGTACTTCCAGAATAATCAAACAGTTATTGGATTTTTCTTTGTTCTCCACACACATGTCTAGCTTTAGTTTTGAAAACACACTTAATTTTTCATCTGGATTTATCAAAAAATTCTCTGATTAATTGAAGACTGCGCTAAATAAATATAAGGTACATGCGCACATGTATGGTTGAACCTTCAAGATTTATTGTATTCTTAAGAATTTCCAAAGCTACCTCCTTGTGCATTCCTTCTCTGCAATCTTGCAAACTCTGATGGAGGGCCTGAAATATCAGAATGATGCCTAGATCTTCCCATTCATCTCGTTAGACTTTCAAGCACTTCTCAGCCAAAGAGCTTTATTTCATGCTTGGCCTTGGTTCTATACATGCATTGAGTACGATATTGACAGTTTTGTAGTCGTAAAACTCTATATTCTCGGTTTGTGAGGAATACTTGTTATTCCAAGTCCACTCTTCTGACCAGGATTTTTATGTAAATTCCATACAAGAATACATTGAGAAATAAACTGGGCTAGTTGTAGTAAACTTCACCAGAAAACAACTAGTCTACATCAAAATCAACCACATTGAGAAGCCTTTTAGCTTGATCAGGCTATTGAAGAAACTATCATAAATATAGACGTATAACTGAATGTTGATGCCACATCTTTATATTGCTCCCCATGTGAAATTACATAAAATAATATAATATAAATTCTCATTCTTCCAAAATTGTTCAATCTTGGACGTCGAGGGAGAACGAGCTGTCTTGCTTGGTTGGTGAGATAGTCGCTTTACCCAAGGATTGCTGAGTTCCTACAAAAATTGAGAGTTGAGTTTATGAGAATTATTGCCTGCCAAGATAGAGTTTTAACTTCAATCAAGACAACGAATTTAAGGATTTCCATGCACCTGGAAGCTTACTGTATGTTTCAAAATGTATATTTTTCTCTTTGAGTTGCAACTAGTGAACACCAGCGCATAAGATCTGTGGAACAATTCAAATACCAGATCTTGTTTATTAGGTTGATCCAAAAATTTATTTGAAAAGAAGAGTTGGATTTTAGTCAATCCCATAAATTCATTCTTGCATTCCTAAGAGGTACTCATAGCATGGTTTACATTAATATAAGTAGCCACTCACACTCAAACCGAGAATAGATGATGGGAGCTTTGAGCCATTCACAATGAAGGAAGAAACATAGAAAACAACAATGGATAAGCACTCTCTTACTGAGTTAGATGCCTATTTGATAAAATTGGACAGGTTACTCTACCACTGAGCTAATAGAATCCTTACAAGGCTGCATTGTGAATAAACTATGGGTTAGTTGTAGTAGATTTCTACTAGTCTACATCCACTAGACAAAGTGGGATTTTGGTATGCATAGAAAATACTCAGGTATATTCTCTAAATGATTGCACTGAGAATGAAATTTGGGTTACTTGCAACAAACTCTCATTGGTATACCCCACAAAACCAAAGGATCAAAGTTAAACTACAAGATTGCATTGAGAATCGAAGCTAAAATAGTTGTGATAAACTCCCACTGATCTACATCCACTAGACCAAACAAAGGTTTAAAAGGATTCTTGATCTTGGGGAGCCTTCTTGAGACTCGAGTCAGTCTTCCAAGTTAAGGGGGCATTTGGGTCGGGGTCTCATTCATTAATTTATTTAATTGTCATCAGGGACAAGTTATTAGAAAAGTGTCTCTCAGATTTGTCCACGACAATGAAGGGCTCTTTGTTGGGGTTGTTGGGCTTCTGGGTTTGGGATGAGGGGGGATGTCGTTCCCATCATAGACCCAAAATTTGTTCAACAAACAATTTTCTTACTGTTTAGTCGACAAGAGCTCATCTGGAACAATTAGTTCCCTATTATTCGTTGCAACTTCAATACCTAAAGCTTCAGCTCTTACACCACTTTTGAGCATCCCGAAGATTGACACATTCTACTATGTTGAACTAGTGGGCATAAGCATCGGTGGTAGGAGGCTCGCCTCCATTCCTGCCTCTATGTTTCAGATGGATGTGATTGCCAATGGCAGTGTCATTGTCTATTCGTTGTTTAAATTCAATGTTTTCTTATAGTGTATCATTGAATTTTTCCCATGTTTAATTTAAGAAATATATAATTGAATTTATCCTTTATCTACTATTTTAAAAGTTTATAAATATTTTTTTTCAAATAATAAAAAATGTGCCTTTTTTAAGCTTGGAGGATTGCAAAGGTACTTCGATTTGTATTAACCAAATTAGGATTACTTCTACCTTGTAGATGCAAATCTTTACTTGTTAGAGCCATATATTTGGCGGTCAAGAAGTAATGTAAAAATGAAAGCTTTGAAATCATAGTCTTATTCGGTAAGTTTGAGCTAACGATCCTACTGAGGATCCAACTTTTTCTTTTGTCACCTGCCTGGGTCACCTTTTAGGATTTCCTACATCAAGTACCAACATCTTAAGCTGGGATCGATTAAGACTCCTGGCATTAACTAGTGGTTATTGGTAATGAGAAGAGAATTTTTTCCTATACCAAATTCAAATTTAAATTGAAAGTGGGTAAATGTAAATTTAACTATGAAATTTTTTTTAATAACACAAATATATGCAATGAAATATTTTATTTGTTTTATAATTCCAATAAGATTTATTGTATCCTCATATATAAGACAAAGAATACAAAAAAAAATGCTTATAACGTCTTTGTATCAATAAATTTAATGATCATTCCAAACTTACCTCTGTAGCGTGCTATTATGCATTATTGATTTCTGTGTTATATGGTTTTTTAGATATTTTAAGGATATCATTTCAGTGCGACCAACCTGCCATACCCATAGAAGAACACAATTTCCAAGATCTATTGTGATTTATTGCAATGGCAATGTCAATTATACTTCCATGAGAGATTATTTCTAGGTTGGGACTGGAAGCTTGAAGTCTGCAAGTAGGTTTTCTCTATTCGATATATGTTATGATTTATCGAGGCTCAAAACTATGAAGGTCCCCACGGTTTTTTTCCATTTCAAGGGTCGTGACGATGTTTCTCTGCCTACAAGAAACTATCTCATCCTTGTGGATAGTGCTTCTATGGTTTTCTTCTTTTCCTTTGCTCGGAACATTGGTGGGATCTCCATTATTGGTAACATTTTGTAGCAAGGGTTCTATGTAGTGTTTCATAGTATGATAAAATGTGTAGGATTTAAAATTGGTTCATGCCTAGGACATATCCTTTATTTTATTTTTATGTTTAGTTGGCACTCTGTATTTGATGTTTCTCCCAAGGATTTCTATGATTATATAGGGATGGGAGGAACGACAACGGGGTGTTGCTTGGCAGAAATGCTCTTGCAGAACTTCATTGTGTTTATTCTTAAATGAGGGGATCATCATATAACAACATAAATATCATGATTGTAGAGAATTTTCATAGGACATTTCTCCTTCCTCGCCTTCTCAAGTGTTTGTTTCTGAGGATGGCGTTGTGAATTATAAAGGGAGAGTTCTTGGAGGTGGGAGCTCTATGGAAACAAGGAGGGAGGGATTATTTTTTATAGACATGGATATAGACATATTTTGGATGACAACCTGGTCTATGCCAATCCTTGAAAGCTAACTATGTTGTTACATGTAACTATGGAGCACTTTCTCTTGTCCAAAGGTATGCCCATTGCTATTTTTTTAGGATCTATGGATTTATAATATCTTCTAACAATTATAAAACTAGCTAAAAGGATGAACTATTGGAGATTTTCTTCTATTTTACGATAGATTGCTTTCTTTCTATTTCCCTTCATTGCTATCCCATTGCATTCTATTCCTGAAAAATGTAGAATGTTCCATGAGGGGTAACAATTGGTTGGATCACGAGTTTGAAGTGGTTAAGAGTGTTTAAATATAATAATTGTAATTGCTACATTTTAATTTTTTCTACTTCCTTATGTGTAAAGTTTTCGAATACACTTCTATTGGGCTTGCAAATTGAAGTTCTTTTCCTTAGCACTCTAACTATAAAATTCCATAAGAGTGATGCTCTTTCAGCATAATTTCTCTACGAAACATTTACAACAAATAAAATGAAATATATTTAATTTGATGCTTCCAGATAATCTAACCCTAGGATTAACAATAATCTTTAATAACATAATGCACATATTTATAAAAAAAATGCAATAGATATAGTAGTCAGTGGATCTTGTTATTGAAACAAGTTCCATGTACATTGTTCAAGTGGCAAGTACAAAGTATGTAATCTAAATACCATAAATATTGAAGGCACAGAACTTTAGAACTATTACAAACAACAATGCTATAACAACACAACTTGATATTTTTGGACGAAATTACATAACACAAAAATTTTAAATTGCTAGTTAGAATATATAGATACAAGCCTAAGAACGCTAGAGTATTTAAATTTCAAACAACCAAAAATTTGTTGTATAAATAAGTAGAATCTTATCCAAAAAAAATTATGTGATATATTACTCGAGAGTACTTCAACAATTTAACAACTTGATATGGATGCATGTGTCATTAGCATAATTGTTGCAAATATGGTAAAAACAAAACTTTAGACATTTGATTAATTTGATTGGTAGCTCTTGTTCATCTAATTATTGTACAAGGAATCATCCATTGCAATTATTTTGAAAATATAGTCCAGTAGGACATCGTATTGATATTCAATATTCATGAACTTAAGACCAATTTACAAAGTGCAAAATGATGTTATCAGTCACAAAAAAATGGTAGATGAGCTATACAAATGAATTCAAATAGCAACGACAAGAGTGTCAAATGTTTGCAACCATGCAAAAAACAAATTGGAATTGCAGTAGTTAAAGCACTGATTTATCTAGTTTTTAATTTCTGTTTTTTCTTTGTTTCTTTTTCCATTTTCTTTTTGTTGATTGTAGATAGAACTAAATTCATTTCCTATACATGTATTCTAAAATATTGTATCAATTTTTCAAAAATGAAAGTAGTGAAGAAAAATAGATATTTGAAATGGCTATTTACTATGGATTGCAATGAATAAAACAAGTTTCTATTTTAGGATCCAAAATAAGTACAAGTATCGACTTAGGCTTTGAGAGAAAGTGTAATATCAAGTACAAAGACTACATTTTCCAAAATCAAAGTTTTGGTTAAGAAGATAGGAATTGTCAACATGTAAAAGAGAGCTGCAATTTCTTTTTTGATGGTCAATTTTTTTCCAGCAATGTTGTTGTCTACTATCAAGGTGAACAATCCTTGTTAGCAGGGTATTCACAAATTAAATATTGTGGATGAAAAAAAAATTGAGTAATATTTGTAGGAAATGTTGTCAATTGTTGGAAAATATTTTATGAGTTGTAGATTGCACAGAGTGCATTCGATTGTGCCATTTTTTGTTTCTAAAAATTTGTGCATTCTACACTATGTTCATATTTTCTTGTCATTTCCTCTTTGCAATATGCACAATTTGTTGCATTATGTACCATTTCCTAGTTACATTTGTTGCAGATTCATTGAAATGAAGGTGTAAATATTTTTTTTTTCAGTATCCCTTATATCTTGCATAAATCAATTGTATTTATTATTTTGTCTAGTTTTTTGGGGGAAAAAACAAGAAAATAACAGACCATTAAAGATTGTTAATACATGTGGAAAAAAATTACAAGATAAAGGTGTAAATGCTTTTTTGTTTGTTTTTATTTCAATAGATCTCGCACTTGTATTTACTCTTTTATTTTTTAAGTATGCAAATTGAATTGAACTACTGAAACAAAGGTTACATCAAAATTTACAACACAGACATAGTTTTGGTGTGGTCTGAAACAAAGGAGCTACCACCCCAACCAGTCAATACTATGAACCTGTTTTTAAAAAATATGGCACAAAAACCCATCAGCCAATGGGGGGCAAACACTAGACTCAAAATCCATACCTATATTGTTCAAAGACACATTATACAATAGTCTAAGAAGAAAATTAAAACATAGAAACTAAAAATAGCAGGTGGAACAAGTGGTGGGATGAGTCGACTTCTAGGTCTGCATCAGAAATAGCTAAGGGGTAGGATTCTCCTTTATGATGGGGCATCCCTCCTGGAAATCATCATTAGCCTTATTGAATAGCTACTTAACAGGAAGAGGAGAATATTTACGGGCATGTATCTCAGTTTTGCGGATGCGGTTGTTGATCAAATGCATGATAGTGGAAGGCACAGGGAATGGTGCATTCATTGTTGGACCCATAGCAAGAACCGAGCTCCTATCTAGAGACATTGATGGTCCTCCTGCAACACTTTGCTTCCTCTTTCAACATATCCTATAGTGCAGAGCCCCATGGCGAAGCGTTTCCAAGTAGAAGTTGTGTCCAACCTGTTGTGTTGGGTGTCTACCTCAATCAGTTTGGTGTTCGCAGAGATCACCGTGTTAGCACCTAAAATCGCACCCTAAGGCTGCAGAGGGTGTACCCCGGGGAAACAACAAAACCACTTTAGGAAAGGGAGCTGACTTTGCCAATTCTAGAGAGGGATCTCTCACAGATGTATAACAAGGCCAGACATATTGTCACGAAGTATGTTTTCAGAGGTTGGAGGTGGAAACAAGATGGGATATGTTGGGGCAATGGAGTCAAAAAATACCAAGGAAACGTGGAGAAGTATGCATAGAGAATGTCCGCAAGATAAATATAACACCTCGGTCATGGTCAATATGTTAGGGTCTGGTGATAAATGAGGAAAGATGACAGCCTGTCGATGTAGAGTGCCACAAGGGTGAATTCTGCACCAACTTTGGAGGAAATGCTTGGTGGATATCGGAGACAATGGAAGGAGCATATGAGTACGAATTCCAAACCATTATACACTAAGTCTATGACATGAAGAAAACAAAATGTAAAGAGATAACCAGAATCACATGCACATAAGGAAAGGAAAGCACAGACTGCAACTTAAGAAAATGCACAGGAATTCTCATATCAACAAGTCGATATCTAGTTCTGTTACTTGTATTAAAAATGGGTCTAGTTACATAAAAATGAACCTCTTGGGTTCCAACTAGGACCAACAACCCTTTCTCCCTTGGCGGGGAGTCTCCCTTATAGCACTTTAGGCCCCCAAGACTAGTCTCGAAAAAGGGCAAGAAGTCGGTTACAATCATTATCATAACTCTAACATATCGGAACATGGCTTTTCTACCACGATTTACATATATATAAAACAAAACTTCATGGAGAAAATGGTGCATGCAGGTCTTAACAGCAGCACGCATTTCTAGCTTCGAGTTTTTGTACCTCAAAAATGACGGTTTAGGAAATCTCCTGGTGGTGTGATGCAAACGTGGCTTGGGACATTCGTCCCCTTTCTGGGTCTGCAACGTGTCTCTTCCGGGCGATTTGTGTTTGTTTTGTGCTCAAAGGCACCTTTCTACATGGGCTCATAGCTGGAAAGAAATATTGTGTTATTTTTGCGCTCAGGCTTCCTCATAGCTACCCCCTCTCCTGGTAACACTATTATGCGAGGGGATTTGAAGAAGGGCCACATTGCTTCTGGAAGTGACAGGTCTTTGAGGAGGTCTGTCATTCTTGTGTTTCTATCCTCCTAGGGGGAGGATCCTTCTGCAGGTCTCACGATGCAGTGCACCCCGAACTCACCACCCTCCCAGATAAAGTTAGAATGTGTGATCACAAAGGTGATGATGATGACTTTGGACTCCCACTCCTCTCGTACGAGCATTCACTCCAACGAGGCATCACTATAAATGGTCACCGTGTGTTGGGGATTTGGAGGCAACGACCATGTCTGGTGGCTTTGGAGGGATTCCTATTGGACAGGAAATTCGAGGCATGGCTTCTGCGGGGGTGAAACCTTCTATTGTGATAGTAAATCCCTCACCAGCCTCAGGAGTTCCATCTAATGCAATGAACATCCTTTTCATGACCTCGATGATGTTGGATGGCTCTTCTAATACAATAAACATCCCTACCATGATGGCTGGAATTACCCTAGCATGGGAACTTAGGAATAGTGGGATTCTAGGCCAGGGTTTACCAACCAAAAAAACACCCCGACAAACGGACTTTGCAAACACAAAAACCATCACAGGCCTCCTTCAAGGCTTTCAATATTTATAGTGAGCTGACACTCGACCTTCCTAAATTTCATTCTACATTCATCAAGACTCTGTTTCTTAATGGCTCTGAGAATAGTGCTTTATATAGAGATGTAAATCCAAATATGATGATGACCTGTCAGCACCCCCACACACTTCACCATCGAGTATCCTAGAGACAACATGACTGGGCACGTGTGTTTTGGATGCTGCATTTATTTGGAGATCCCATTCACACCATCTTTTATACTGAGATGCTATTCTGTTGGCCATGGGAATGACCCCTAGCATAGGTTCCCAATGTTCACTCATTCGGGTCCCGACACATGGAAGGGACGTTTATATCTGTCTACCTTCACCTGATGATGGTATCAAAGTATTTCTTCTTATAATTGTTGTCCTGCCTCATGTGGAATCTCTATAGGCCCTTTGCAATTCAACCTTTCGGGCTATTGTCCAGAATCTAGCACGCTTGATGCAGTGACCTTTGGGTTCGTGAGAGTTATCTACATCATGGAGCCAACCCCTCCATTGCAGGCATGCTCTGATGGTCTCAGGGAATTTGATTCCCTATCGCTTAAGCCCTTTGCACATCTGTCTCAAGATATCGCACTCATAGGGTCTTTTCGAAACAAGCAGATCATATGCAGACTCGTACATTTCACCACTGAATTCTCCTTTCTATGACATTTGATGAATACCATCATTTTGGACATTTCAATATAAAAATCCCTTTGATCTTGATTGCACACGTGTACTGAAGTACCTATTTGCATGAATCCCTGAGACAATTTGTCTCGTGCATGTCTCATCAGCAGAGAAAATGTCCACCATAGATCCTTCTTGGACAAGATCTGCATCGTCAAATGTTGCCTCTCTTTAACTCATTTCATGGATCGGGATACCAAATCTTTCACGAGCACTTCAATCCAGTGAAATCAATCTTGTTCTTTGATCTGTCTTCCGTCAATTGTGGCCCTCGAAACTCATAGTCACTTTAATGCCATTTCACGAGGATGCAAAGGCAATTTTGATCGTGCTTGTGGTATTCCCAAAAATCCTTTCAACCATCTATTTGGATCGTCCTTCGATTGTCAACATAGAAACACTATCCCTTTTAACAAATTTCTCACCCACCCTATGATTAGGAATTTTTACGTCTTTCTTTTTAGTTTGAGTTTGCTCCATCCTACCCTTTCTGCCATCTCCCGCTGAGCAAAAAATAGTGATAAAACACTGAACTATGTGTATAATTCCAATTCCTGGCCATTTCCTCCATTAAAGTGCCCATCATATTTTTGATAAGATAGTAATTGTTAATATGGACACCCCCTATGCCTCTATCCAAATGCTCAATAACCAAACATGCTTCCCATTCATCAATGAGGACTCTCACAGCTATGGAGACACTAAACTCATAATCTCCTTCCAGCATCGAACTCATGTCGCGTTGTGCATGACCACGACCACTGCTACCACAACGAGGGGTACCACGTTGACACAACATGGTGAGACGATGTCGCAGCTTCACATTTGAACCCTTACTAACCAGATCCCGCTATATCAACTGTCAGTGCAAGTGAAAATTCAACTTCAAAGGAAACCAGGTGGATCGACTAGAACCGAGCTGGGAAGAATCTCTATTGATATCCAAAACCTAAGGTCTTGGTTGTTGATGCAGGTAAATATTGTGCTTCGAAGAAAACCAAGTGGGAATACTAGAGCTGAGCTAGGAAGAATCATTTCTAAACAAACACAAGAGTAGAAGAATGAGCCAAGGGGATTCCCATTCAAAACCCTTAATTCTAAACAACACTGTATAATATTGAAAATTAGAATTTAAGTTGTTTAATTTTGTAAATGATGTTCATCAAATATAATCTATCTTAATATGCCACAAAGAACCAGACTTAGTTTTCCTTTTTCCATATACATGACAATAACCTTATAATATATGCACTTTTATCATATGAATATTGTAATGCAACTTTAAAAAAACACGCATTTAATAATACTAGCATAGATCTATCTAAACTCCAGATCTATCATGCATCGACAAAGATCAAATATCTTTAATGATCATGACCTATTTTAACCTATTTAATTATAATGATTTGTTGGCCCTAGGTAAGTTAAATCAATTTTGGTTCTAAGTTGGAAAATGAGTCACAATGTGAATAGGGTTGTGACGGAGTGGGTGTAGAAATGGCCAGCTCCGACAGTTGTGGCAATTTTTTAGGAAATAATAAATGTATTTGATGGGTTAGTTTGAAGGGTTGTCCACTTATGGGTAGTGGGAACGGGGAATGTAAATGCGGCCAATAGATCCTTTAAAATGTAAAGGGTTGGTATTTTGGAGGTTAGATATTTTTGGGTAATTTTTGGTGATCGTTGGTTCTATTTTGGTCATCAGATAAGATAGAGTTGGTCGAAGTATAGTTGTGGTAAGGAATTAGTATTGTATACTATAATGAGAAAATATTATTAAGGGTCATGAATGTAATGTATGGCTGATTCGCAAGCTGTGTGCGCGCATGTAATGTAATGGGGTTATGAAGAGATGTCTGCAGGTTGTGTGTGCAAAACAAAGCGTTCGAGACATGACTCTTTCCAAATGAAGAGTGATTTTGTGTTTTTGTCCCATATGGGTTTCCACATTAATATTCTTGTGTCGAATGGTATATGTTAATATTGTAAGATGTTTTGTGGTTTGTTGCGATTGATGATAGTATGTTCCTTTATGCATAAGTAAATGAAATGAAAAATGCTTTAATGAATTAGTATGTTGTTGTTTTAGATGCATTTCGATGGTTTTATATGATGGTTAATATGTTAGTAGTGTTGGTTTTCCCATCATTTGTTAGCATGGAAACATACCCTTTACCACTGCGGAAACCTGGTTCCTGTAGATCCTATAGGTATCTCGGGTGAGACTTCACTTGCTTTGCAGGTGTTGTCGATGGGGTTGCACCCTGTCAGGCTGATGCCTTGGGTTTTTTTGGTCAGGTTGGAAGGATTGAAACTGGGTTAGTCAAAACAAGCCAACAAATGGTTTTTTTTTGGGACCAGCAGCATTGTGAAGGGGACATGTTTTGGCACCTGACGAATCCAGATATTTGGGATTGTGTAGACCAAAAAGATCAAGAATTTGCATAAGAAAAAAGTAAGGGGTTGTGACTGACTCTATGGGAATGGTTAGAAAGGTATGTTTACTCATATATCCATGATATTTTCTTTAGTGAATTCTCTGTTATATTGTATGAATGGTTGGAAAGACTAGCACATCAGAAGAAAAAATTTCAAGGTGGAGAACTTTGGGGTTGGACTCCTCAACTGATCCGACGACTGAAGAGTGTTAATACTACAATATTCATGGTTGTTGATTTTAGGGTCGACATCATTCTATAAGGGTATATTATTGAGATCATTGTGGATACTATTAAGTCATATAGAGAAACTGAGAGAGAAATTTTCCAAGGTCCTAGCGGAAGATACCTAAAATATTTAAAATTGTGGATTAAAAAGTTGGTATGTGAAAAATGGATTCTACGAATGGAGTCTAAAGAGTAAACCATTATGCATGGATAACATGGGTAGTGTCGAGAAGAACATGGTTTTTGTGTGAAGCTATCTAGACTGTGCGACAGGTCCAAGATGACATAGTAAAAAGGGCTCAAATGATCACGACCTTTAGGGGTCCTGCTCTAGATTGGTATACGAAGTTTTATGTGGCTCATGCGGGAGCCCCTCAGAAGTAATTAGATCAAATTCAAACTAGGTTGATAGATGAATTCAATAAGCCTAAATCTGAGTCACGGTGTATTATAGAGTTGAAGTAAATTAAGCAATCATTGGGTGAATCTATCTAGGATTTTGACCAGAGATTCAAAACCGCGACAGCTAAGGTAAGTTTTCAAATTTCTAATGTTCAACATAAAGAGTGTTTTATTGTCGCGTTATCACCCCATATTCATGCTTCCCTGATGTAGTATAAGATAGTGTCCTGGATAGAAGCTTTAGAAATTGGAATGAAATTAGAAGTGTCATTGGTCAGAGAAAGTGGTGCAAGAATGACACAAATTCAGTCGCAACTGGATAATATGTCACTGCAGATCAAAGATACCAAGAAGGGGAAGGACAATGATGAATATGTCTTATGCACAAGATTTAAAATTGAAGGTCATCATAAGGATTCATTCCTAGCATTTCTCTACCTTGCTTCAAGTGTGCCAAATCCATTGAATTCACAAGGGATGCCATGGTGTAGTATCTGTCAAACTAGGGGACACCATTCAAAAGAATGTATGTATTTATAAAATATAGTAAGTACAACCAACAATATATATTATAAGTCATGTCAATCTATGGGCCATGATGAAAAGGATTGCAGGGCATACTTGTTGCTGCAGGAAAAGATAGTGGATACATATTTGATGAAGAATGATGAACAAATGCAAGTTGAAAGGTTACAAATGCAGTTCCCTCAACCCAAAGGCAGTGGTAATTTTAGAGGTCGAGGATGAGGAGGAGGATTTAATCAAGAGAGAGGCCAAATTATATGCTAAAATTGTGGAAAAATGAGACACTATGATAGAGATTGTATGAATCCTACATCAACATGTTTGTATTGTAGAGCATTGAATCATTATATCGAGGAATTTCCACATATTATTGCTAAATTAAAAGCCAAGGTCACTGGGAATCAAAATCAACTCCCAAATGAAAATCAAAATGTTCAGGAGATTTTGACTGATCCTTGAGAACCTACCATTGTTGTTTTAATGAGTGGAGGTCTTGCGACTGAATATGATCGAGGAGAACCATGGAAAAATATAAGAATCCGACCTGCAACACAAAATAAAATGCCCTTTGATGTTAACAAAGAGAAAGCAGTCTCCTTCAATGCACAAAATGGATTTGTGGACATAAACCATGCTTTGACATTTGTTGCTCCTCTGGTGTTCGACGAAGGTCCAGTCATTGACATGCCACTAAGTTTCGACTGGTCAGTTCCAAAGAAGTCGACAGATCAGGTAATCATTTTGAATAATTTCTTAAAACGTTGTCTAACACTTGTTAAAAATGAAAATGATTTGGTAGAGCTATTAGCTATAATCAAACAACTTGAGAGAGTTGTTCGACAGGAAACGAATGTCAACCATATTCATAAAAGAATGAAGATTGGTTAAGAACTATGCATGAATGCTCAAATAGGTGATTATGATATGGATTTCATTATTCTTGACTTGGGGTCAGACATCAAGATTTTGAATAAGCCAACATGGGAAAGTATGGGAAATCCCTAGTTAATATGGTCACCTATTCAGCTAAGGTTATCTAACCAGTTGAAGGTTCGAGCTATCGGTCAACTACCACAGGTTCTTGTTAAGGTGGAAGGGCTCCTAACCTATGCATATTTTGAGGTTCTAGATATTGTTTATTATACGAACTCTTATCCAACACTCTTTGGGGTCAATTGGGTTATTAAGAACCGAGCCTTCATCAATTTAAAAAGGAGGACCTTATCATTTGATGACTTGGGAATGCGAGTAGTCATGCCCATTGACAATCTATAAGGACACCGATATGTCGAACCATTAAAAGGTGAGTATCATGAAGGAAATTTAGATACTATTTACAATATATTTTCTATGATGGATGACGATATAAATCCTATGATTGATGGTAAATTGGGATAGCGAAGTGTTAGCTCCTATTCATTAGATTCAGGGGAAGCATTGGAAAACTTGCATAACCAACTACATGAGTTGTCAATTAGAAAATGCACAAGGATCAAAAAATCCTTATGATGGGTGGTTACTGAGGTATGTGATCCACCTACTCATGAAGGATTGCCTAAAATAAATACATTTTTGTCATAATTTGAAGATAAGGTATTAGAACCTCAATGGATGTTAGCTCTTGATGTGGCCCTAAAAGCTACACCAACAATATGGTGGGATGTTCATAAACAATCCATTTAAGAATGGCCTCACTATTGAAGGCTCTTAGAGATCTAATTTGGTGAGAATAATTCTTGTGTTGGTTATAAATATATTTCTTTGATGAGTCCCTTCGGCCACCTTGAGAATTGTTGTGCGAATTGGAGGTTGGTGCATAGACATGAATGGGTACACTTGTTTATACACACTTTGGACATGATACCAAGAAATTGGTATACGTTGGTCGAAATGTAATGAGGGAATGCAAAATGACATGAATTGGCTAGTAGATTCAAACATACTTTTAGCTTTACAGATGAAATTTTTTCGATTGATGCTGCCTTGCAAGTTATAAAGACCAATATTTTTTAGGATGTTTCTATTCCAGTCTCAAGTCTACCACAATGGAATGTGATCGTCCAAATCCTGATGGAGTGTTATAATATATCTAGGGAGCTTGAAGATGATGACCCACATGACATTCACATCCCTGAATCTTAAGGTATTCGCGAACTGAAGGAGTTGGCTCTATCATCCGAAATTTTTTTGAATCCACTAAAAACAAATAAAGTGAACATTGGTTCTATTGAGAATCTGAAGTTTGTAAATATTGGGTATTACAGGTATGAAGAGACTACTAAGAAAATTACTGATTTATTACATGAATTCCAAGACCTATTCCCGACCAAGTTTACAGAAATGAAGGGAATTGTTGGAGATCTGGGTGAGATGAAGATTCCCCTAAAACCCGATGCAAATTCCATGAAGCAGTGACCCTATAGATTGAACCCAAGATATAAAGAGAAGGGTAAGGAAGAATTAAACAGAATCCTGGATGTGGGGATTATTGAACCCGTTGAAGAATCCGAGTGGATCATCCCAATGGTCATACAAGATAAGAAAATTGGTGAATTATGTATCTATGCCAACCTGAGGAAATTAAATGATGCTTTCCTGCATGATCCGTTTCCTACAACTTTTACATATCAGGTCTTGGAGAGCGTAGGGATACAAGAGATATATTCTTTTACCGATGGATTTTCAAGATACCATTAAATCAATATTGCAGAATAGTATCGACATAAGACCACCTTTGTGACAAATAGTGTTATTTTCATTACATGATAATGCCATTTGGACTTAAGAATACGCCTGCTATTTTTTCGAGGATAGTGATAACAAATTTTAAATATTTTATTCATAAATTCCTAGAAGTTCACTTTGATCACTAGATAGTATATTGGTTGGTCAAAGACCATATTGAGAATCTGGATGATACTTGAACGGTGTAGACAGTTTCATATTTCTTTGAATTTGAAGAAGTGTATTTGTTGTGCTCCTTTTGGTATTTTGTTGGGTCATGCTGTCTGTAGAGAAGGAATGTTGATGGACCCTATGGATATTGAAATCATTGGTTACCTACCACCACCATCGCCAGTTCAACAGTTAAGGACCATGCTGGGTCATATTAGTTATTACAGGAAATTTTTTAGAGGGTATGTGGAGGTCACTGCTCCAATGGAAAAGTTGTTGGAGAAATATGTCAAATTTCAGTGGAATGAATAATGTGAAGAGAGTCTTGATGTCCTTAAAGAGAAAATGGTCTCGGCGCCTATTATTTCCTAACTCACGAAAATAATTTCATGTGCATTTCGATGCATCATCTGTCACGCTGAGAGTCATACTTACACAACCAGGTGAGGGATATGTCGATCACCCTATTGCATTTGCTAGTAGAAAGTTATTGACTATAGATAAAAATTATACTACGACAAAGTGGGAGGGTATTTCCATGGTATATGCACTTCAGAAGTTTTGATGCTATTTATTGGGCGGTCACTTTAAAATGTTTACAGATCATTCTAATTTGAAATACCTAGTCAATAAGATAATTTTGGGGGGGAATATATGTCGATGGATCCTTATCTTCCAAGAATTGGATTTTAAGATTGTTGTAAAACTAGGCAGGTTGAATGCAAGTACCCACCATCTCTCAGGTTAAAAACCCTAGAAGAACTCACTAGTCTAGATAACATTCTTCCTAACGCACAACTATTCACAGTAAAAATGGTTGATGGTTACTTTGAATATATTATAAATTTCTTGACTACAAGAAGTGAACCAGAAGGATTTAACACAACACAAAAGAAACAATTGGTTGTGAAAGCTGCATATTTCTAGCTTATAGTTGGATGGTTATATATGTTGGGACAAAATGAGATATTGCATCACTGTGTCTTAGAACATGAGCGACCAATGGTGTTAGTTGAAGCTCATGTCGGCGTGGCAGGGGGGCACTATGCAAGAAAAATGATAACACAAAAAATATTACATGCCCATTTATGGTGTCCTACACTTCATTTAGTGACGCTTGACTACTTTTGTAGTTGTGATATTTTCCAATGCACAAGGAAACCATCATGACGAGATGAAATTCCCCTAGTTCCAAAGATAACATTGCAGGAATTTGATAAGTGGGTTGTCTATTTTGTGGGTCCCATTAATCCACCAAGTAGAAGGACAGGTGCACGGTATATAATTAGTGCGACATGTTCTTTAATCAGATTGGTTGAAGCAACACCAGTAAGATATTGTACTACAACGACTACTGCCAGGTTTTTGTTCGATGATGTGGTGACTAAGTTTGGTTGTCCAAAAATATTAGCGAGCAATTAGGGTACGCTTTGTTAATAAAGTGATTGAGGAAATGACTGAAGAATTTTGGATCCAGCACAGGAAGATAACACCATATAATCCACAAGCGAATGTGGTTGTTGAAGATTTTAAAAAAATATTGGAGCATGCACTGACCAATATTTGTAATGTGAAACATGATGACTGGGATCACAAGATACCTGTGGTATTATGGGATTATCGCATGACATGTAAGAAACTTACTAGATATACTCTATTTTGATTAGTTTATGGGAAGGAGGTTATGATGCCATTATAATATGTTGTACCTAGCTTAAGAATAATTGCAATCACTAAGATGACAGATGTGGATGCCATTGAGGAAATATTGTCTCAATTGCGACAATTGGAAGAATATCTCTTTATTGGAGGCTATCACCAATGAGTTGAGAAATATTGACACAAGGCTTGGCATGATCGACACATTGAGCTCAAGAAATTCCAACCTAACGAATTTGTTCTTCTCTACAACAATATTTTTTTTTTAAATCCTGGTAAGACTTGTACACATTGTTTAGGGCCACATGTTGTTGAATATTTTATGGATGGGGGTGCAGTTAAGTTGCAAAGGTTAGATGGTACACCCGTCAACAATTTGGTAAATGGAAGTTGGATAAAACCTTATCGAGATAGTTGTAGTTCGCTCGAATGAATTGGTAATGACTGATGTTCTAAAAAACATCTTATTTTCTTTGTCGGCGTCTTGTATATAAGCTTTGAAATTGGCTATTGAAGTCTTATATATTGTGTTGAAAGTCCAAGTTAATTTTTTGCCACAACTATTTTTATGTCGCAGTGGAATTTGGAATCATGATTTTTCGTCAAATCCACATTTAATGCATTGCAATAACTACTTTTTATTGCAAGTGGAGTAGTGGCTGTAATGGCCCTTTGTCATAAATTACCAAAATGATTTCAATGTGCAAAGGGATTAGCCTCCACCTTTCCTAATTTATTGAATATCAAGTTAGAATAAGTACCCACATGATCGGACTGAGTTGTCACATGTGTATATCTATTTCACCTTTAAACGAGATTCAATTGGTTCATTGTGCTGAAGTGTGAAGTGTATTGAGCAATATAGTTGTCTGCAACTTGTCTGTGTCTAAAGCTTTCTTCCATGGAGATTCCTATGTCAAGTTGTAGCACTGTTAGAGGTTCAGTTGTAGACGTACCACTTGCAATACTTATCATTGATGAAGTGCCTGAGGTTGTATCATGACCAACCCTTGTAAACCCACAAAGAAAGAAGCGAATGGTGGGTCGATTAGTTCCCCCTAAGTAGAGATTCAAAGCTACACATGGAACTGAAGCTTCGGGGTCTAGTTCAACAAATTTACAGTCAGGTTATATTTCACCACTGAAGAATGATGCTCCCCGTATGGTCGTTCACAAGAATACCAAATATCCATTGGTAAATCTAGTCATCCCGTGCAACGTTCCTGTGATGATAGATATCATGGCTAATTTGAAAAATATGACATTTTATGATCACGACTTGAGGAATTTCCCTAAAATTCACATGTCAAAGTGTATGACATCAATGCAGCTGTGATCCAAATTTATGCAGGAACGCAACAGAATACACAAATAACCATAGAAACAAATATGCAGTGGAAATAACACTTCATTTCATTAATCAAAGAACTAAAACTTGTTTACATACAAAATGGAAATAAACTAGCTAGAGTGTCACTAGCTTATCTCTGAGAAGAGATGTGGCAGCTACATGCCTCTGAACTATGTGTTACAATGAGGCTCGAATGCATATATATTATTGTGAAACAATGGAAACCCTACACATCCAAAAACCTAACCCTAGGAGGTAAAAAGGAAAAATGTGGGCCCTGTTGGGAAACTTGGTACATCAATTTCTCGGGGTCGTAACTTTGGCATACTACCTCCGTTTGATGCACATGATACATCATTACAAAGATCTATTCAAGGAATAAAAGTATATTTAAAAAATATTAAGTTTGAAACAAACCCAAATTTATCTATCCATTCGATGCCAAAAAAACATCGTTTAGGGCCTCTAAACGACCCCGGAAGTTTAGGACCCGAAAACTGCCAAAAATAGTAAATTGTGCTATAATTAAGGAAACTGGAAAAATGAAAGAAACAATGGTGGGGGTCCAAGTGGAATAGGTAGGTGGCCACCAATATCCTCCTGGATCAAGCTGATGGAAGACGAGCCTATTCAGTTGGTTCCCATGGAATGGCCTCATGGTTTGGATAAGTCAAGAATTTTGTTGCTGTTGTACATGCCCCATTTTGGTTGCACTACTGAGGTTGTTGGTATGTTTCCATGGGGTATGTATATGGTTGGATAACTGCATTTTTGTTGATGTTAACTGGATTGCTGCTATCATAGGGTTACCCAAGGAGGGAGTTGATACAACACCGTTCTTTGTTGGCAAGGATCAATATATAAGCCTTGTCACTCGAATGAAAGAAAAGTAAAATATTACACGGGATACATGTTGGAATATATTATATTCCTTGGAAGGTAATAATGTATTTGTATTATGTCAGAATTTGTCTACAATCTTATGTAAAAGAGTAATACATTTAACCCATAGTTATATGGTGGTGTATTTACTTGTGTAGAGTATTTGTCCATGGTATTGTATTAAGAGATGTAATTTTGCATAATTCTATTATCCCACATGCAATATGTGAGAGTAATTTCTCTTCATATTTTAGCATATAATAGGGTCAAGTGAGTCTCTACAAATCATGTGTTCTTGATGTAGTAGTGGTACTATTGTGACACTATTGTACATCATCTATATTATTTGGGGTATTTGTGCTTTGCTCTCTTGTAAGATTGGAGAAGACATTCTAGAGATAATAGAATACTACCTTCCCGTGGATGTAACCCATTAGAGTGAACCATGTAGATCGTTGTTCTCTTGTCCTTTTCTTTTCATGTTCTTATATTTTATTATATGTTGTTGGTTGCTTAGATAGGTAACTAGTTTAGCTTAACTCTACTATTCTAACATGGTATCAAAGCGGGTTGCTATGATCTAGTATCTTCTATAGATTTCAATCAATAACGATTATCATTTGGGCATTGTCATTTTGTTGTAAATTTTCTTTATATCTGGTAGTCATTAGGCTTCTCTTCAGATCTGGCCATATTTCTGCATTTTTTTTACCCTGACCCTAACTTGTTGTGTAAGATTTTTACAGAAATTTTTCAAGGGTTTCTTGATGTTTTTTCTGTAGATCTACATGATTTCGGGGCTCTCCTCAAGGAGATCTTTCTTCCGATTATAAAAATGGAAGTTATAAAAAAGGGTCGTAACGTGGTCAGTTTTTACCATATTTTTTATTATAACCTGTTTTTGGAATTGGAAATGTCATTCTGGACCCACACTCGTGATTAGAACCGAAAACTGGGTATTTATGGGCTTCCTTTTAGTAATAAAAACGAGAGTTATACAAAAGGGCTATAACTTGGTCATTTTTTACCGATTTTTTATTATTACCTATTTTCAGAATCGAAACAGCCATTCGAGATCCACCAACGTGACCAGAACAGAAAACTGGGCATTTATGGGTTTCCTTTTGGTAATAAAAACGACAGTTATAAAAAAGGGTCGTAAGTTGGTCATTTATTACCATATTTTTTATTATAACCTGTTTTTGGAATTGGAAACGCCATTCTGGACCTACACTCATGATTAGAACAAAAAACCGGGTATTTCTGGGCTTCCTTTCAGTAATAAAAATGACAGTTATACAAAAGGGCCGTAACTTGGTCATTTTTTACCGATTTTTTATTATTACCTATTTTCAGAATTGGAACAGCCATTCGGGATCCACCAACGTGACCAGAACAGAAAACTAGGCATTTATGGCTTTCCTTTTGGTAATAAAAATGATAGTTATAAAAAAGGGTCGTAACTTGGTCATTTCTTACCAGATTATTTATTATAACCTGTTTTTGGAATTGGAACAGCAATTTTGGATCCACAAATGTAATCAAAACAGAATACTGGGATTTTATGGGCGCATGTTTTCAAAGGGTTGTACATAAACGTTTCTCTTTCCTTTCTTGTTTTTCTAACTGCGTTTTTTGCAGATTCAAATCAGTACTGTAAACTATTTAAGTTTTCTGTTATTCATTTTTTGCATTTAGGTTTTGCTTCTAATCATGTTTATTAAGATATTATTTCTTGTTCTTACTATATATTTGTCTCACATTTCTATATGGAAATATTGGCATCTTTTAAGGACATGGATCTCTAGTATTGTGTCATGTTAATAGTTGTAAACCATCTAATGCTTAATATTTTTAAATATATACTTCATAATTAATTTGTTATTTTATTTGTTTTGTTTGTAAAAACATTTTTATAAGAACAATCTCATATGTGTTATCTTGTCATCATTATTTACTTTATTTATATGTTATTGCTGACCTTTGTGTAAAAGCAATTTCATTCTTTTATAAGTAATGTCTTTATGATCATTATATGCTCTTGCTAATTAAATTCTTAAGTAAAATCATTTTTTTAATCTATGTAATATCATACTTTTTGGCTTGTCATTAGTTATTTAATTGGGATATAGTTTCTTTTTCATGTATTGCAGAGATTGTATCTAGTTCCTGTGTTATTTGTCTCTAACTTTCCAATATGGAAGCATTAACATTTCTGGGGCATTTCGTCTCTTGCATATTTACATAGCGTTAACAAGAAATGAACTCATGATTAAGACTATTAGTGACTTGTCATTTCATAATTTTTTATAAGTGATATCATGAGTTGATCATAATTTTCTATATGTTGATCATATTAAACATTTTGATTTATCTATATCTCATGTCATGTTTATTTCGATCATCTTTTACTCAATATTTATATGGCTTTGAGCAATCTTTAAATCTTGAACTATTTATCACGAGCACCTTGTTCTTGTTGCAATGAGATTTCTATTCTTATGTTTGCAGAGGTTATCTTGTTCCTACTTGTATCTAACCTTCCTATATGGAAGCATTGACATTTTCAGGGCATTCATCTCTTGCATATTAACCTCATACTAATAAGAAATGCACCTATGCTTCAGATTAGTTGCTTGATGACTAAATTTTCATATATTTAAGTGAAATATTTGGCTCACTATTTATATGTTGTGGCTGACACTTAATGTGTAAAAGTAACTTCATTTTTGTTAATGAGCAAGTTAATCTTTTATTTGATCATATTATGTTGTCATTCCTTTATATGATGTTTGCTAACCTTTGGCATATAAGCATTTTCATTTCTGTATGAGCAATTTTGTTTTATGATCTTTATATGCTTTAATCTTGAATGCTCTTGTGCAGATAAGTTCTCTGTTTAGGCTTTCACCTTATTCCAGAAGTAATGAAGCACCATCTTCTACTGTTAAAGTCATGATGTTCATCTGTATGATATCATTTTTTTATGTATAGACCATTGGGGTCTTGTTTCTTCGATGTTTGAGGTCTTCTACATATATTTATATTGCAGCTTGATTGGAAGAATGTCTGCTATCTGCATGTGTATTGGTCATCTGGGTTTTTTTGTACATTGTTGTGGTGTTCTTAGCCACATGTTCTTTTGTATCGACCTTTAGAAGGTATCTGTACACTGGTGTGGATGTTATATCAGAGTTCTTCAACTATCATGTATGGTAGTGATGATTCTTGTTGTAATCTGGGCATCTTGCGATTGGATTATGTCACATGTTCTCGGCATTTTATTGTTGGGTCTTTCATTGTACAACCTAGTTCGTGTGCACTTTCATGATTCAGTGAGAAGCGGTTGTTCATCGTCAAATTCCATCAGCTGAAGTGTTCTTCTTTTTCAGCTTTGGTTATTCTGGAATTTGTAATCAAGGGGGAGCAGTAATGACTCCTTCCTTCCTTAGTGTTAGTGTGGGCCTTTCTCCCAACCATTATTAAGGGGGAGTGTTGGAATATATTATATTCCTTGGAAGGTAATAATGTCTTTGTATTATGTCGGAAGTTGTCTACAATCTTATGTAAAAGACTAATACATTTAACCCATAGTTATATGGTGGTGTATTTACTTGTGTAGAATATTTGTCCATGATATTGTATTAAGAGATGTTATTTTGGAAAATTATATTATCCCAAATGCAATATGTGAGAGTAATTCCTCCTCATCTCTTAGTATATAATAGGGTCAAGTGAGTCTCTACAAATCATGTATTATTGATGTAGTAGTGGTACTATTGTGACACTATTGTACATCATCTATATTCTTTGGGGTATTTGTGCTTTGCTCTCTTGTAAGATTGGAGAAGACATTCTGGAGATAATACAATACTACCTTCTTGTGGATGTAACCCATTAGGGTGAACCACGTATATCGGTGTTCTCTTGTCCTTTTCTTTTCATGTTCTTATCTTTTATGATATGTTGTTGGCTGCTTACATAGGTTATCTAGTTTAGCTTGACTCTACTATTTTAACAATACAGATGGATTTTCTATTGCTTCTATAAATTATTAGGGTGTTAGATTCACGGCCAAGGTGTTTTCTAGTAACTTATTACGAAAGATACGACCGAACTAGTGCATTATCGGTACCATCGCCGCAATAAAGAAAATGTGTTACATGGGTTTCAATGAATTGGGAAACATTCCTGCTAAATGAATTATTGGCTGACACATAGATGCGCATGAGAGAGGTAATGCTTTCACTTATTCTTGGTTGCTAATAATGATTTCTTTTTTCACATGGACCAAACCACCCAATTACTAGGGGATGAAAATGAATGTCCCATGTTGCGAGACACGATATCAGAATCTATGGTTCAAAGAGAAGAATAAATGATGACAGCAAGAGAACAACATTGAGTTTTACATGCATGTTGATGCACTAAGGCATGACATTGGAAGTCAGTTGACGATTGTTGAAGAGACTGTCCAGCGGTATCAACATATTATCAAGTTTATTGTAGGGGGTCACCATTTGTATCTTCATTGACAACAACATCCTTATCACCAGTGGTTAACCACTATGTTTCAATTATCAAAGGATGAAATTGATGTAATAGTTTAGGATTGGCCAAAGGAGTGAAGTATCCTTTCGTAGATGATCTACTGTTTGTTGAAACTATAACCATGACAGGAGGGCACATTGGGGACCCAACTAGGAGGCCCACAAGAAGAAGATAACCCGCATAGATCCCACCACTATAGTGATGCAAATTTAAGTGTGAAACCAACAGATCTAGGTGTGGGGGAGAATAGGAAATCTTATGAAACAACAAAAAAGGGTCAAAAGAAATAGAAGGCCATCACAGATTCTACTCTTGTCGGGATCATTGACGATGATTATAATTTACTATCAAATAGAATGGATAAGGTTTCCTAATGTGACAATCCAAAGGATTAACATTCAACATATACATATTTTTTAGGGAGTCACCGACTTACTTCATATTATTTGTAGTGCGGAGAATGAAGACAGATTCACAATCTGTCATCCCATGGTGCAGTCCCAGGAAGCTGGTCCTTCTGATGACCGTCTAACTAAGGTGCAAACATATTGAAAAAATTGTAAGGTTCAGGCGCTTCCTAAAGCAGGTGACTTAGATATATCAGAGCTTAACAACATGGTCTTGGATATTTCCTATATCACGGTAGACATGTTTGTGCATAATATACAACAGGATGTAGTAGAAGAAATCAAGGCACAAGAGCACATGGTATATGATGAGTTGAAGAATTCAAAGAGAACCATGTATTGGCTCCAAAGTTAGTTGGAATATAGTTTTGAAATTCTAGCGTCTCTTTGACCCAAATTTAGTCTCTTTTCTCTTCCGCACAATAAATACCAAGATATCATCTTGACAGAGCAAAGCCCAGTCGACAACACCTGCGACGCATATGCAGTCTCACCCGAGATATCTTTCTATGGGTAACTTCCAAAACCAGGTTTCCGCATTTGGGTGGGGTGTTCAGCGTCCCTTTTCCTTTTTCCAAGGCACTTGACTAAATACTATGGATGGATTATTTATGCTTACTATACATAGTTAGACTGTGATACACTTTTTTCTTTGTAAATAATATAACAACAAACCTTAGTGCAACATAGATACATTCAACTTACAATAGTGTGACTGATATATATATACACTCATTCATAAGTAAATAGATAACCATTCATTCGCAACAACATATACAACATGTGGCTTAAACACATTCAACATTCACACATATAACACAGAATCTAACGTGGAAACCCATCTAGTAAAAAACCACAAAGGTGCTCTTCATCTGGCATGAGAAATATATGGCACATTTGGTATATGCACTAAGATGTAGACACTATTCTAGATCTTCCTTGCTTATCTATACAAACTTCGCTCTCTTATCATGCTCTATTATCTTCTACATTGATATTTCTCTACTTGACTCTACTATTGATCCACACACAACTTGGATCGACTTTGTCTCCTCTACACTTCTGTGCACTCAACTGTATATTCTCGACTCAATGCACTTATCAAAACTAACAAACAATACAATAATATCCAGATGCTAACACACTTCATAAGCTAACAGAGGCTAACCCACATACAACTTGTGTTCCTCTTTTATAGACTCTTTACATGTTGCTCTCTCATTTGACTTCCTACACTTAACCAACAGGTTGTCTTTCCTATTCTAGCGACACATGCCAGTAGGCACTAACAACTTGATGTACAAATATACCTTCATATGTGTGGCTTCCACCGGCTCTAGCTGACCTTGTACCCATTATCTTTCTGACATGTCGCTTTCTAACCGTTGCGTTGGTGCACGCCTTCTGACATGGCTCTACTCCGTCACATTCTTTCTTTGTCGCGTCCTTTCCTTGTGCTGTGGATTTTCTTCTATTGCGGATTATTCTTATTCTCATGGCTTCTCTTATGTCATGGCTTCTCTTCCTCAACTACTTCTTTCGTTAATCCTTTCCTCTTTATCTTCCTCTGTTGCACCTCATTCTCCTTCTTTTCATTCATTTGCTCTTCCTTCCTTTTTTATGTCGCAACTCCTTTCTCTTCTTCTTCATTAGCTCTATTCATACTTAAGCATTATTCTAAGTGAATTATTCTTCCATTTACCTAGGCCCAACAGGCCCCTAACACTCACCTGTGGCTTGTCCGGAGCCACACAAATATTATTCCTCCATTTTTTCACTTGTGCCAACTTTTCTTTGAAAATCTTGTAAGATTTTTGTTACTCTCTCCGCTTCCTGTCGCACTTCTTCCTTTGTCTTATTCAATTTATCCACAAGGTCCTAAATGATATGTTTTGACATTACCTTTCCTATTGGATCTGCTGCTTCTCGTACCTAATTATTATTTACAAGTTGAATGATGCATGTAACTCTTTTAGCTTCAACCTGCAGCTCTTCAATATTATTTGTGCGTTTTTGTAGTTGCATGCGCAGCATTGTGACCTTTTGTTGAAATGTTTTCATCTCTATTTCCTTAGACAGTTTTTCTTCTAAGGGTAATTTTCTCATTGCGCTCGTCATCTGGTTCACGTCTGCTTCAACTATGCACAGCTCCTCTGTGACTTTCTCTAACTCCACATCATCTATGAGCGCTTCCCAAGCCTAAAATACTTGGTCGAAAACTTTAGCAAAAACTGCTTCTGCCTCTTCAATATTTTGCACATCTTCTATTGTTTCTTTCCTTCATTCCTTCAACACCTCAAGGGGTTTTCTTTGTCTTACCTGTGCCTCCATATATATCTGGGACTTTCTTTCGAATGTCTTCTACAATTTCGCCAAGTCGAGTGACCTTGTATTCTAGCCCCATTTCCTCTATTATTCCTTCCTATGAAAATTTTATATAAGAAAGGGCTACTGCCTTGTCGAGCCTATGGTGATTTTCTTCCCATGTCTTCATCTTCTGCTCAGCCTCTTGTACTACTAGTTTCATCTTCTTAACACTTGTGTATGCGGGATTCACTTGCTTAACTAGTGTGCCTTCTCCAACTTTTATCTCCACAAATGCAACACTCTGCATTTCATACACTTAAACCATTTCCATTAAAGAGAAGTCTATCGTTATCTATCCTATGCTCTTTGAGACATCAGTAAATTCTGGAGTTCCTAAATCGATAACTCCTCCTGATACTTGCATTCTTATTGGAGGAACCAAAATTGCTATTCCATTTGGTTGCACTTCTTAAGTATCTAGTGGATCCTGCGACTCAGTGCTTGGAGTTGCATAGTATACAACAAATTTAACATCCTCTACAACTTTACATAAAACTTTAAGTAAATCTAAAACTGTAACTGTCAGCTCTGTCTGTTGCTCCTCTATGGTTTTGAAGCATGTCTGCTATTTCCTCAGTCATAAGTTGTAGGTCATTAGTATCCAAGATTATGGTATTTTTTTTTCTCTTCTATCATCTTTTCTCTTCTTCTTCCTCCTGGACTCTTCCTGTTCCATCTCAAAGTCTTTTCTTTTCTTTTCTATCTTCGAGTTTATCGGAGTTGAACTGGAATGACTCTGTGTTGGGTATGAATCCTCCTGTGTATTTTATTCTTCATGTCCTTCATCTAGAGGTGGTTGATCCTCTTGTTGTGGTTCTTCTTCTTCGTGTACTAGTTATTATTTTGGCATCGGGATGCATCGTTCATTTGACCATTCTTCAACAATTTCTTGAACATATTCCTATGATATTATGAATTGCGTTTCCAACCATTGGCGATGTGGGTCCTAGCGCGACTGCATGTTGAAGGACAAGTTTTAATTTCATATTGAAGGACATATATTTATCAAGCCCTTCAATATTGAAATGCTCAAACAATCATTGTACTTTAATTGAAACTAGATAATTAATTACATACTTCATAAAAAAAGACTTAATAAAATATTAAGGTTTCAATATTAACAATGTGAAAAAGGTGCCTTCTAAAAGTGGAAAGGTGGCCCTGTAAAATTTGTAAACTCAAACAAGAAGCACTCTCCTATTAGGCCTTGTGAACATTCATTTCCTCTCATAAATCCCTCTCATTCCTTCCAAATATGACTTAGGCCTAACAATGCTAATCTCTATGTTTCTTGGTTATTGTATCATTTTATTGAGCAAGAAAACTTTTACTTATTGATTATTCTATAATAATTTTTTTTAACAATTTGCAATCTCAATTAGTAAGAATATAATGCAGTGAGGTGGTCTTTGAATTTATAATCTCAATTTTAATAGAAAATTTTGTGATTTCAACCATCTAAGGTCCACAAAAGTCTTTAAAAAAATTATAAATACATTCCTCATTTGGATTCTACAATTGATGGTTGCTCTAATTGAACACATTGGTATTTTTAAAGATATTAATGTGAATGTTACATCAGTAAGCTTTTAAAACACTTGGCTTACTTCTGTAAGGGATTCATAGTCTCTAAAGTGTGGACATGGCCTTCAACTTTGCAGAATGGTCTTTTTTTCTCGATTTAAATCCATCCAAGCATGCATGCTAGATATAAATGAAAAATACTAAATCTGTGTTGAAACAATTATCCTTAAATCAAGATCAATATGCAACTTGCAGTGTAATCCACACATAGATGCATAGTGAGCCAAAAAATAATTCAAAACAACTTATGATCACCTCATATTTTTAAATAAAGTTGGACTTTGATGATGGAGACTCTAGTGGATGTTGTTTTGTCCAAATGGGTGCCAGACTCAAATTCTCATAAAGAAGCCACAGCACCAACCAACAAATGAGATTTCACAAAAACTTCACATTGAGTGAAATTCTTCAAATGATTATTCATCTCCACAAAATTTCAAGGAAAAAAATTCTCTACAAAATTCAAATATCAAAACTTTCCTCAAACATAAAAATCAAAGCCAGAGTTTGAGCTAGAAAAAACTTCTTTCCAAAATTAAAATATAGAAACTTTCCTCAAACCAAAAAAATCAATACAGGAGTTTCTAAAAGGTAGGAAGATGTATGATTTAATTAATTAAATGATATAGGTAATTAATTAAATAATATGAACCTACATATCATACATATTTTAAAAATAAAAAAATATTGAAGGATTATTTATAATCTAGTAATTTTTTTTAAAATTTATAAATAATTTTTTTCTTCAATAATGAATGATAAATTTAGAACTTTAATTTTTTTTTAAATATATTTTAAAAAATATACTTCTAGGAAGAGCAGACCCCTCAGAAGGGTGACAAAGGATTCCATTTTGATCATTGCTCGTATGCAAGCAATCTTAATCTCACAATCCAATGTGAACCAACGGAAGAACACTAAAAACATTTAATTGACATCCCATGAAACGTGGATGAATTTAATGAGCATAAATCAATGTCCATACATAAGGGAGAGGTTAAGATGCCCACAATAGCAGCCTGGAGTAAGTAACGACACTCTATAAATGTAATGTCTAAAATGTCGAAAGCTCACCCAAACTAAACACAAAACAGTTGTACAATTTTGTGGAACGAACGAATTTATTATAACTTATTCCAATTGAAGTGCACAAAAGATATCGTAGATACATTAAAGGAAAATACAAAACAACCTGAACTTTTAGTTATCTGATTAATTCTAGAATGTAATGCAAAGTCTAAAAAAACAGAATAATAATAGAATTTTGAAAGCTAAACTATTTTAGTTATTTAATTAATTCTAGATTGTAATGCATAGTCTAAAAAAATAGAATAACAATAGAATTTTGAAAGCTAAACTATTTGCAGAAAGCCGTACCTAGATTCTTAACACATGTGACTTATATCCACAGACAGGCATTGCCCTTTTAAAACATTATCATTAGCTTGGAAGTAATGAAAATTGTAGATTAACATTTTTTTTCTATATCTTGGTCCTTCCCAATGCCTTAACCTTAATCACGGAAAAAATTCATGTTTATTTCCAATTTAAGAAGTTGAACGGTGGACAAATTTCCAGTTGATTGGTGGCATTTAAAAATGTCATTTCCCTAAAAGATAACGGAGGAGACAATCAACATATATATTGATTATCAATGCCCAAAGGGAAGAGCTACAATAGGGCAAGATTTAGTGAAGAATGCAATACAAGAAAATGAAATTCATGCCATAAAAGATAATAAAGACTAAGCATAAATAGTATGAAAAGGATATACTTACAAATCTAGTTTCTCTGGAAAATTGTACTCTAACTAACAAAGTATATAAATCACACAAGAAGCAAAGAAATATGGAGCTCCATAAGGCTCCACAAGAACCAGCAAAAGATGAAATCCATATTCCAGCTATGTAGCTTTGATGTGTGACCTTGTAGATCAAGAACCCACCAATTATGAGGAAGTTGGTCAGAAGAGAGAATGGGTTGAAGCAATGGTGGAAGAATACCAGTCAATAATTAAGAATGATGTTTGGGATATAGCACCCAAACTAGAAAACAAAAGTGTGGTATCTTCGAAATGGATCTACAAGATAAAACATGTTGTTAATGGAAGTATTGAAAATTACAAAGCAAGGTTTTTGGCTAGAGGATTCTCTTAGAAAGAGGGGATCGACTATGAAGAGACATTTTCTCCAATAGCAAGGTACACTTCCATCAAAACCATCATGGGACTTGCTTCCATGATGAAGTCGGACTTACACCAAATGGATGTAAAGACATCCTTCCTTAATGGTGTGATTGAGGAATAGGTTTACATTGAACAACCACAAGGATTTAAAGTCAAAGAAAGAGTGACTCATGTATGCAAGGTGAAAAAGGCTCTGTATGGACTGAAGCAAGATCCTAGAGCTTGGTATGGTAGAATAGATATATTCTTGACAAGAATGGTCTTTACCAAGAGTAAAGTTGATCCTAACCTTTATATGAAGATTATGGATGATGAACCAATCATACTGTTATTGTATGTGGATGGTCTATTTCTGACTGGAAATGAAAAACAGATCACAAATTGCAATAAGAAGCTAGATGAATAATTCGAGATGAAATATCTTGGATTGATGTATTATTTCCTATGGCTTGAAGTGTGGCATAGCACTGAAGGAATATTTTTGAATCAGGGAAAGTATGCAGCAGAAATATTGAAAAGATTTGATATGTTGGATTGTAAGACCATGGCCACACCCATGGACACCAACCCAAAGCTATTGTCTGATGATACATAAGAGTTAGTGGATATAACTCAGTACAAACATATTATTGGGTAATTAATGTATCTAACGAACACAAGGCCATAAATAGGCTTTGTTGTGAACGCCTTGAATCAATATCTAGTTAAACCTAGATTGGTTCACTTGATAGTTGCAAAGCATGTGATGAGGTATCTAAAAGGTATGATAGATTTGGGACTTTACTATGGGAGAGATCATGACTACAAATTATATGGATATACGGATTCAGATTGGGTAGGAAGTGCCACAAAAAGGAAGAGCACCTCAAGTGGATGTTATTGTCTGGGATCTGCCATGATATCATGGTTTAGTAACAAGTAGTCCAGTGTTGAAATTAGTACAACTGAATCATAGTACATTACGGCTTGCTCCGCTTGTTGTGAAGCGATATGGTTTTGAAAGCTGATGTTAGGATTATTTGACATGGAGTTAGACACCACAGTGATTCTCTGTGACAACCAGAGTTGTATAAAGATGACAGATAATTTGGTGTTCCATGACAAATCAAAGCATATAGAAATTCGATATTTTTATATGTAAGGGATATGATACAAAAGGGAGCTATAAATATCCATTATGTGAGTACCGATGAGCAAGTTGCTGACGTACTAACCAAGTCTCTATCTTGAGTAAAGTTTGAATATTTTCGTGACAAGCTTGGTGTTGTTCAAAATGAATTTCCTCGCAAGGAGAAACATTGATGGAACTACATATGATGAAGATATGGACCTTCTTCGAAAAGGAGGAACAAGTCAAATATATGGAATCTCCTCGAAATGATGGAACAAGTCATAGACATGAACCCTCATTAGACAAAGGGGAAGCAGGTTGATAATGTGGATCCTCCCCGGAAAGGGGGAGTGATGATAAGATTGACATTGATGATGGGATGATAGTGATGCTCCAGTATGAAAGAGGCCAAGTGCACCTGAAGATGTTGACAAGGTACAACATTCACTTGTGGACAATAGTATCCTCTCTTGAGGATGGCAGGTATAACACTCTATGCATGATAGTGGTCCTTACTAGATAAGTATGGCCCTACAGATGTTAATATCGCATGGAGAGTACCCACATTCAGTTGTGGATACGTAGAATAACACTCGCTCAGGAGTGGTCCTAACCTTAGTGGTATGGATGCTCTATGATGAGTCCTCATGGATGAAAGGGCTAGCATTGGTATGCAGTCGAGATCAGATTTGCAGACAATAGTCTTGTATGGAGAGTATTCCTACATTCATATGTAGATGCCATAGAATAACACTTGCTTGGGAGTGGTCCTAACCTCAGTAGTATGGATTCTCTATGATGAGTCCTCACAGACGATAAGGTCATCATTGGCATGAGATCAAGATATGCTCTATAGACAATACTCTTGCATGGAAGAGTATGCCTACACGTGAGTGTCGATACCGTAGTATAACACTCACTTGGGAGTGCTCCTAACATCTATGGTATGGATGGTCTATGATGAGTCCTCACGAACGATAGGGCCTGCACTAGGTGTGGTTGAGATCTACATTCAGTTGTAGACGATTCAGCTGGCCAATATTATGGACCTAGCTATTGGAGGATTGCATCATCCTTAGACTTATGTCCTAAATTTATAGGGATTGATCGTCCCGCAAAGAGATCATGTGTACTGCAGGTAGCGTGGAGGAAAAGGATCAAGTAGATCGAAGCACGGAAACAAAGGATCAAGTAGATATAAGTACGGTGGAAAAGGATCAAGAAGGATCGAAGTGATTTTGCAAAGCATCAAAAGGATCAAAGTGTTGATGCAAATGATTGAAAGGATCGAAGTGCTGCTACAAAGGATCAAGTAGATCGAAGTATGGAACAAAAGGATCAAGTATATCAAAGTGCGTCTGCAAAGGATCAAGAAGCATCAAAGTGTTGTTTCAAAGGATTGAAAGGATCGAAGTGGTGCTACAAAGGATTGAAAGGATTGAAGTGCTGCAAAGGATCTAGAAGATTGAGGTGCTGCTGCAAAGGATCAAGAAGATCGAAGTACTGCTACAAAGGATCAGAATATCAAAGTGATGCTATGAAGGATCGAAAGGTCAAAGCGTTGTTGCGAAAGGATCAAGTGATCATGTGATGTAGAAGATGAAGACATTGAATATTAACTGTTCCAGCTACTAATTATGAAAAATTCCTATGATGTTGTTGCAGCTGCAACTTTTTCCCAATTTTTTTAAAAATTTTGGACCCTCCTTTTTATTTTATCTAGCCCAAGTTTGTTTAATCTTTTTAAACCTTTCCTAGAAGTCCATTTTTCTCTGCTTGAGAAGTTGATTGTCGGAAGCTCAGTCGACTATTTTTTGCCGTTGTTTCGGAGGTCGAATTATCTAATACTATCGTTATTTTTTCCGACACCGTAGAAACCGTGGAGTCTTGGTTTTATTTGAATGCTTAACTTTGATTTGTTTTCGATGATTTTTTGATGTCGGAATTTTATTAAAGTTTGAATCGGGGCAATAGTTCTCTACGCAGCCGTTGTTGCGGAGGGTAAGTAACGAACATCCCGATGGAAAGTTCTTATTTTTGCCGATGCGCCTTTATTTGTTGTTTTTGGACTATTGACGATTTTATTTTTATCACTGTCGGAGCATTAGTCTTCTAAGACACCGTCATTTCGGAGGGCAGATGGCAAACGTTCTGACGAATTAGTTCTTGTCCTTGCTGATTCCGTGGTTTATTGCTTTTCATTATTTTTGTTTTCTCTTCGCTATCGAAACGTTTTATGACTTTGATCAGAATCCATAGTCTGATTGTTTTCCGCCATTGTGGCCCCTTAGTGAACTAACCATCCGACATATAGTTGTTCTTTTCGCCAATGGTTAGTTCTGATTTTCACCGATGTCTGGTTTTATTGATCAAACCTTTAACTTTGCGATGTTTTTTTTTCACTATCAGAGCGGTGTTGATGATTGATCGGAGGGCTAGTCCTTTGTGTTGCCGACATGATGGCAGCATTAAGATTTAACTCGTCAATCCATAGTCCTTAGTTCTTCTGATCACCAATGATTTTCATTTGATCGTGGAAGCCGTAGTCTGATTGTCCTCCATCGTTGCGGCTGTGTAGTACACTATCTCTCCAAAGTTTAGTTGGTTTATCTATCGACGCACTACTAGTTAGTCCTCCAAGCTTCCGATCACCGATGTTTTCAGTTGGTCGCGAAGCCCATAGTTTGTCCGTTGCCCGTCGTTGCGGCTCCTCAGTGAACTAGTCATCCGATGCTATAGTGGTTTTTACTGTCGATTGAGGTTTTTCCTGTCGTCTTTTTCACTGGAAGGTATATATACTGGGGTGGGTATTTGTTTATTATTATCCTGGTTGAAAACTCACGTTTTCTCTGTCCCTGTCGATTCAAATTGTACCAACATGCTTAGCTTTCAGGATTTCGTTCGTTTGGAGCGCTGCTGTGGAAGTTTCGGACCTTCCCGTCGACTGCACAGCTTGCTTGCCAATTAGGCCAACCATGGTTTCTCCTTTCGTTTGATTTTATTGGTCATTTTGGGAACTAGAGTCTTCCCCTGGCTAGGTTTCCCCACTATTGTGTAGTTAGCCATCCGAAATGATTTTTGATCCTTGCGTTGTGAGGAATCAGTTAGCTTAACAGTTTTGGCGGTGGGGTTTTTATTGCGCCTATTTTTGAGCCGTTATGGAAGCTCAATCCCGGTCCGAAGGTTTGAGTAGTTGGTGCAGAAAAGCGTTACACTATCTGCACCGAATTTTACGGGATTGTTTATGGCCATCCGGGGAGTTTTCATTTTTCATAGGTGCTTACCCTATTTTCGTGGAATGGCGAAGGTGTTTTCAACATTTTGGTTGAGCTAGGGATTTCCACATTTTCTTTAAAAATTGATTGGGTGGTTCATGTTATGCAAGGATTTTGAATGCAGTTCGATTTAGGTGATACATTTTCAATCAGGGTCATGTTTTAGTTGCAGATGTACTTAGAATTTTTTCGACCCAGCTTGCACAAGTTCCTTTTGCCTGTTATCTTCTATTATGCATTAATATTCTGATAGTTTATTTGAGAATGCATATGGAAGAGGTAAATGGTTTGATTCGATTTTTCTTCATTCTTAGAATGTTAACTAAAATCTCCAATGGTCTAAGAACATGTTTGGTTTATGACAGGGTAACTTCTTTAAAGGAGATATGTCTAAAAGACAAAAGAAGAAGGCCCCTGTTGCTGAGGGAGAACCAGATGTGGAAATCATTACCAAGGTGGAATACATCTATGAGGATACCAAAGCCACCACTAGAGTAGAGCCAGATTACAAGTGGGGTGAAATATATCGGATGATTGCAAATCAAAATGTGCATGATCTAGGGTTCGGAGAACTGACTATATATGCAAACATCGAGAAATATTCTCTTATGAAAGCGGCCATAAGACCTGAGTTGTTCCCATGCTTAGAAGTGATTGGTTGGATTTTGCTTAGGGCAGATGTAACTACTATGATCCTGGAAAACACTGCCAAATAGGGATATGCAGCATACAGTCTTGCTTATGTCTTAATGGCATATCACCCACCTCCTGCTCAAGTCTACTGAACCGAAAGTTGGTTGAAAGAGATAAATTTGGACCTGGTTGAAACAGTCAAAAGGATGATGATACCTGGGAAGAAATTTCAAACCAGGCCATCAGGGGAATATGAAACAGCCACTCTCTGGACCCCTTATAGATTCATAGCACTTATGTTGAATAGATTTTTTGGGAGAGCTCATGGAAAAAGCTTCAAATTGGGATGGAAACCAATTATTTTCCATGTGGCCACTCAGGGGACCATATTCAACTGGGAAAACATAGTGTCCAATAGCCTCTCAGCCTGCATATCTTTAGATTTGGGGGGGGTGTCACAGAAAAAGTCAGAGTTCTACATGATCTCTATCTTAGTGGATTGTATATTATGTACCCAGCCATTTCCAGCCTTGAGGTGTAACTGGAATAGGGACAGAACCCCTGTATACGTTGCATACAAACTACTTTGGGCACACAAATATTATAGCCACTACAAAGAGATATGTGAACATCTTATTATGCCTTTGTACACTTTGATCTTCTTGAGAGAATGAAACTGCATGTCCAAGGAGGCATTCAAAGTTATTGAAGAACATGGGAGTTACTATTTGACTAAAGAGGGAATGTGCATCAAAATGTATGGTGGCTCTAGGGCACCTTCTCTACTCCCCAAATATACCACTGATTATGTGTTACATAAGGAAGCAGTCAAGGAGGTATACATTGATGGTGTTGGAAGCTTCGTGTTCGAACATAAGAAGGTAGCATATCCTGCCATACGTTTTAGGCTGGGGAGTTATAAGTTTACAAAAGTTAAACAAACTGCAGAATTCGTGCAGGAACTGGAGCACTTTCATTTTGGTGAAATGAACTTTCACAGGAATGACTCCCAAAATAAGGTTGTAGAGCATTGCAAAGAAGCAAATGTTCATTTTGAATATACAAATTTCTGGGACAAGGATGAAGAAATCTTCAGAAATGCAAAGAATATGACTGCATTGAAGAAGAGATTTAAATAGAAGATCACCATTGTAGGTGGAAAGGGAAAAACCACAAAGAAGACAGTTGAAGAAGAAGAGGCCAGAAAAAGAGAAGAAGATGCTAGAATGCTAGCACAAGAGGTGGAAGGTTGGCTAAAGCATGAAGAAGAAGAAAGAAAGAGGGCTGCAAAGGAAGCAGCAAAGAAGGAAGAGGAGGAATTCAAGAATACTGTGAAGAAAACGAGAGGAGCCTGTGCTGAGTACTGTAGAAGGGTACTGGTCACCTACAACAGATGCCAAGTTGTTGCAGAACAAAGACTGGATGTAATACTAGAACATGATTTGTTCATATAACAACTACAGAGCAGGTACCGGGAAGATGAACAGGAGATCCAACAAGTCAAGGATCTAGATGAGCAGATCCTAGAGAATGCAGTGACTCATGCAGTAGTCAGCATCCATTTACTTGAAGATCAGCTACGCTTGCATCCAGCGAGAATAGAGGTGGTAAAGAATCAGGCTGCAAAGTATGAGATCAACATCCATTTTCTTGAACCCTGAGATTTTGAAAGCATAGCCGCAGAGGCCCGAGCATGGAAAAAGTTTATTAATGATCAAGCGGGGCCCTCTTCATAAAAATGCTCTATTAAATTTTTTTTAAATGTAATATATTGTATAATGTATGAGCACTTACTACAGGACAAAAAATTTGGGATTGAAACATTGGGGAAGCCCAAAATTCATTTTGGGGGCAGTCCAAAAGTTTTTCCTTTTTGTATAAGTAGAGGAGAGTTAGATAGAGATAGGGACTTTTTCCCAGATATATTTATGAGAGCATGTTGTAAGAAGAACTTTTTCCTTTTGCAATAAGAATTAGAAGTTTCCTGTGGGAGAAAGCTTGCTGGAATTTTTCAAATGATGTGCCATGGATTTGTTGAGTGTGAACTATTTCGTTTTCAGCTTATGTCCATTAACTGTGAGATTGTTCTAACTCTTTGAACCTATTTTCTTGTTATGAATGCGCTCTAGTTTATTCTATGAAATTTCCACTATGAGTAATGAAGGCTTTTCATAAACAATAAGCTATCTTGTTGTTCATTCTTCTATTAATGTTCATGTGTTTTGAAATAAGTAACAGCTATCTGTGATTTTTCTTCATGCATGCGCAGAAATACATTACTCATTGATAAATGATAATCTTGCTCCCTAGGGATAGGTTAGATAGTTAGTTTTAGTTTCTTGTTGTGTGTGATTTAGATGCGAGAGAGTTAAGACGAGAGGTAAGAACTTGTGCATCACATTGTGACCACTCCTCGTATTCTCTATCAATCTACATTTTTAGATAGGAAATTGCACATCATACTTAAACATAAAAAACTAAAAAATACACACGGTGGACCGGGCCATAGATCGGACGGATTCCCCATACCAAACAGTAATGGGCTAGTTGGGAGCGTTTACTGGGGAGAATCCCTAACTGTTGTTACCTGTGAATTTCCAGGCCTCAACAGTTTTTGGCACTAGAAGGAGGGCCACCAGTGCATGGCTGGCCGAGGAAACCCATTTCCTCGAAATTATTCCACCGATAAAAATTCTGAGAGCAGTTTGTTTCCTAATCCAATTCTTGAAGAGAAGGGTAAAGGACTTTTGTATCCTATCAATAACGAAGTAGTTGACGATTTGAGAAGAACTAATAGGGCTTATGCGAACAATATTGGAGGATTACCAATTATTCCTATCTTACCTAGAAGAGAATATCAGAAGAAAGACCACCCTATATTGGAAAACGCGGTGTTGGTTGAAGATTTTGAAGAACTGGTAGAAACAACCTTACAGGAAGTTGTTCAGCCTCTGAATTAGTTGGGCCTAGATACACCTTATTGTTCAACTATTCATACCCCTATTCATTCACCACCTCACTCTCCACTTAAAATAATGGCAAATGTAAATGCAAATCAGCCACCCAACCCACCAAATCCACCACCTGCTTGGAGGGCTAGGTCACCTTTAAACCTGCCACACCTTTTGCATGATTTGCCTCAAGCTTTTGAGAAAATGTTTCCTACGTTTGACCCAAGTGAAAATATTTTTGTAGATGATCATTTGCAAATCTTTTACTTGGCTATAGAAGGACTACGGGCTGGAGAACATGAAGATGTAGTCTGTAGATTGTTTCCACATACCCTGAAAGGAGCAGCAGCCTCATGGTATTTTGCTCTGCCTGCAAATTCAATCACAGATTGGGACACATTTGAAAGAATATTTAGGAGTAAATATGTTGTCCAGAAAACTCATGCAGCTCTAATGAAATGGTTATGTGCTTTAAAGAAAGAAAGAAAAGAAAAAGTGCATAGTTTCACTCAAAGGTTTGCTACTTATCTTAAAAAAAATTATGCAGCTAATAAGCCCTCTGATAAAGTTCTGATTGAATACTATACTTCAGCTCTAGGGCTTCAATTGGCCATGTTTTCCAAGATGTCATTCAAGCCTACATTGTCAGAAACTTATGAAGAAGCTGAGAGAGTAGAAGATGAAAAAGAGAGCATAGAAGATTATCCTGAGCAGTTGGGAGAAAAAAAAATTGGTAAAAAATCTTTATTACTGACTAAGCCTAAGGATGAGCAATCACATGAGGGAATGTTGAAAATGATGCAGAAGATATATAACATAGTGATAGATTTGGAAAAATAAAAGGAGGCCCATAAAACATACAAACCTTACTATAAAAGGAGAGAAGACAACAATCAATCTAAACCTCCTCCACACAGCCCTCTATCAATGAATTTAACTGAGGTAGGTATGGATAATTTTTGCACCTTTCATCAGTAGCCTCATTCTAAAAAAAATTGCCCTCAATGGATCAATTCGATGACATTAATGAATCAGCTATTGGACTATAAACTAACAGAAACTGATAATGAGGAAGAAAAAAATAATCAACCCATAGAAAAACAAGAAGAGGATGCTCTGGTTTTATGGGACCGTGTCTCTATGTTTGATACCGAAGAAGAAGGTTATCTGAAATAGGAGGAGATATCAGAAACAAATGTGACAAAAAGAAGTCAAGGTTTGTTAAATAAAGACAATTCCATACTCTCGAAAATTAAGAGACTTCAAGAGAATGTAAAGAAAATTCAGAATAAAAACAAAGATGATGAAATACCTGAATTTACCATTACAAGTCAAGAACCGAAACAAGTCAACATGCCTGTTAAGCCTATTGAAGACAAAGTTGATAATGTCAAGGAAAATATCAAAGAACCTGAGATGGGGTACGATATTGTGGAGGACATTAAAAGGGCTAAGGAAAATATTTCGTTATTTGAAATGTGTAATGTACCTCAACAGAAAGAAAGATTGTTAAAAGCACTTGAAGTACCAAACAAAGAGCTTCCCACTAACAACCAACCTGTAGAAGAAATTGTTGAATCAAGTGTGGGAGGTAAGGCTAGGTTTAAAACCCCACCATTCCTTTTGAATTTTGAGATTTTAAACCATAATGTGCACAATTTTTTAGTAGAATCAGGTTCAGCAGTCAATTTTATGCCACTTTCAGTCTGCAAGAAGATCAATGGACAACCTAAACCAACTACCTGGTAGGTTACGCAGCTAGACAGGACCAATGTGAAAGTAGTCGAGGAAATGGAAGATGTTATGATTCGCTTATCTGCAAATGAAAAGTTATGTCAGTACATTGCTATTTTAGTAGCAGACATACCTAATGTTTATGGACTTGTTTTCAATCGAGAATGGTCAGCAAGGCTAAATGGGTATTTTGCATCAGATTGGTCACATATGTGGTTGCCTCATAAGGGAAGTCCAAATCAGATAAAAATATTAAGAGAGCCCCACATGAAGCACAATGTTACTCAATTAGAAGAAAAAAATGAACCAGTGAATTCTATGGTGGGAAATTATCTAATTGAGCTAGAATCAGGAAACTACCAAGCGAAAGAAGCTAGAAGTACACCAGACACCCAGCCCGATCTCCTTCAATTTTCACGGGTTGATGAGATTGATTGTAAAATAGTAGATGTAGTTTTTTATTCAAGTACAGTAGGATTAGATAATGGGTAGGCCTTTTCAGTCAAGCCTAGCCCCTCAACTTACAAGTTGCTAGATTTATAGGGGTGGGCAGAGAACTGACCAGTTAGTGGTTTAGTTATCGAACTTTATTTTTCTTGGTTTTTACTTCTTGATTATCTTGTACATAAATAAACTGATTTGGTTGTTTTTTATTTATTTTATTTCTGTTTGTTTTTAGTTAGATTTTTATTGATTTCAATAAAAGAAGCAAACTTTTGGTTGCATGGAGAGAATCAGAATTCTGGATTAACTAAAATCCTTGGCTATAAGACTGTGTACTATTGATTTATCTGAAAGAATTTCTTCTAGTTTAGCAATTTTCCTAAATGTCTATGAACACATTGAAGTCCTAAAAAATCCTTGTAAAATAACTCTGGATCCAAAGGTATGGAATACTATTTTGGGGCTCCACCCATCTCACATTTAAAAATGTCCTAGGGGGTGACAGCAAAAGACCCATGGAAAGGAAGCAGGGTAAACAGTATATTATATATAAATGATCCCATGCCAAGAATTGAAATCCAAGAGGAAAATAAGAGTCAAAAAACTCCTAAGAAAGAAATATGTATCAAAACGAAGTACTGAACCAAATGAGTACAAAATTGCTGAAGTTCTTCTCCGTCTGTGAGCTGAAAATTAAATACATCTCTCACACAAAAGGACACTATGGATAGAGGATCCTGAATAAAAAAATTCAGAAAGAAAGGAATGCAAGAGGACTCAGAAAAGGACAAAAAATTCCAAAAGCACAAAAGTGAAAAATGGCATGGGAATGAGGAACAAACAAATATTTATGTTTACCATATGTTACAATCCTGTGGTGTCCAAGCTGGGATCTACCTGAAGACAGAGGTAAAAAATGAAACTCATATTCCTGGCCTTAAAAGAGTTATCAAGACTTTGAAATCTTGGTTCCCATTATCCCTAAATTGGACTATCATCAATGATTAAAGTACATATGTTCCATTCAAGAAATCCAGACATCTAGAAGAATTCAACATGTTGGTTTTATTGTCAAACAGTCTGCTACTTAAGGAAGAAATTGTCCAGAGATTTGGGTTCACCAGGTAGTCGCCAATTGTTGCAGCTGTAACTTTTTCCCAATTTTTTTTAAAATTTTGGACCCTCCTTTTGATTTTATCTAGCCCAAGTTTGTTTAATCTTTTTAAAACTTTCCTGGAAGTCCATTTTTCTCTTCTTGAGAAGTTGATTTTCGGAAGCTCAGTCGACTATTTTTTGCCACTATTTCGGGGGTCGAATGATCTAATACTATTGTTATTTTTGTCGACACCGTGGAAACCATGGAGTCTCGGTTGTATTTAAACGCTTAACTTTGATTTGTTTTCAATGATTTTTCACTGTCAAAAATTTATTAAAATTTGAATCGGGGCGGTAGTTCTCTATGCAGCTGCCGTTGCGAAGGGTAAATAATGAACGTCCCAATGGACAGTTCTTATTTTCGCCGATGCGCCTTTATCTGTTGTTTTTGGACTGTCCGCGATTTTATTTTTATCACTGTCGGAGCATTAGTCTTCTAAGTCACCACCGTTTTGGAGGGCAGATGGCAAACATTCCGATGGATTAGTTCTTGTCCTTTCCAATTCTGTGGTTTATTGCTTTTCATTATTTTTGTTTTCTCTTCGCTATCAGAATGATTTATGACTTTGATCAGAAGTCGTAGTCTGATTGTTTTCCGCTGTTGTGGCTCCTTAGTGAACTAACCATCCAACATACATTAGAGGAAATTTAAACTCAAAATGGGCCTCCTAAAAAAAATTAATAAAATAATAGTTAAAATAATAAAATAATATTTATTAATTTTGGAGGAATAAAAGAAAAAAAACTACTTTTTTGTTTGTATTTTCGACATATCTCCCAATGTTTTTACTCAAATTTCGATCGGGAGAGATCCTTGGATGCGGAATTAAATTCCACATCCAACGAGTACCCACTTGGCATACTTTTGACGGACCCCGCTACCCCAAAAACAAGAAATACCTGAAAAATTGTGATGATGATGTCATCATCACATTTTTCAGGTATTTCTTGTTTTTGGGGTAGCGAGGTCCATCAAAAGTATGCCAAGTGGGTACTCGTTGGATACGGAATTTAATTCCACATCCAACGAGCACTCCCGATTGAAATTTGAGTAAAAACACGGGAAGATATGTCGAAAATACAAACAAAAAAGTAGTTTTTTTAATGATACATATCCCCAAATTTATATTAAAAACGTGTTTAAGACCTATACGGTATTTCAAATTTAAAGCAATTTCACTGGCTAACAAATGATGACATGGGATTTGAATAAAAGTTAAAAGGCCAATTTTTATTTTAAATTTCCTCTAATGTAGTTGTTTCGTTCGCCGATGGTTAGTTCTGATTTTCACCGGTGCCTGGTTTTATTTATCAAACCTTTAACTTTGCGATGTTTTTGTTTTCGCTATCGAAGCGGTGTTTATGATTGATTGGAGGGCTAGTCCTTTGTGTTACCGACATGGAGGCAGCATTAAGCTTTAACTCGTTGATCCATAGTCCTTAGTTCTTCTGATCCTCGATGATTTTCATTTGATCATGGAAGACGTAGTCTGATTGTCTTCCATCGTTGCGGCTATGTAGTACACTATCTCTCTGAATTTTAGTTGGTTTATCCGTCGACACACTACTAGTTAGTCCTTTGAGCTTTCGATCACCAATGTTTTTAGTTGGTCGTGGAGCCCATAGTTTGTCTGTCGCTCGCCGTTGCGGCTCCTCAGTGAACTAGTCGTCCGATGCTATAGTGGTTTCGACTGTCGATTGAGGTTTTTCCCGCTGTCTTTTTCACCGGAATGTATATATACTAGGGCGAGGTATTTGTTTATTATTATCCTGGTTGAAAACTTGCATTTGCTCTGTCCCTTTCGAGTCGAACTGTACCAACGTGCTTAGCTGTCGGGATTTCATTCGTTTGGAGCGCTGCTGTGGAAGTTTTGGACCTTCCCATCGACTGCAAAGCTTGCTTTTCAGGTAGGCCAACCATGGTTTCTCCTTCTGTTTGATTTTATTGGTCATTTTGGGAACTAGAGTCTTCCCCTAGCTAGCTTTTCCCACCATTGTGTAGTTAGCCGTCCAAAATGATTTTTGATCCTTGTGGCGTGAGGAATCAGTTAGCTTAACAGTTTTGGCGGTGGGATTTTTCTTGAGCCTGTGTTTGAGCTGTTATGGAAGCTCAATCCCGGTCCGAAGGTTTGGGTAGTTGGTGCAGACAAGCATCACACTGTCTGCACCAACTTTTGCGGGATTTTTTATGGCCATCCAGGGAGTTTTCATTTTTCATAGGTGCTTACCCTAGTTTCGTGGAACGGCGAGGGGGTTTTCAACATTTTGGTTGAGCTAGGGATTTACACATTTTCTTTACAAATTGATTGGGTGGTTCATGTTATAAAAGGAGTTTGAATGCAGTTCGATTTAGCTTATACATTTTCTATCAAGGTCATGTTTTAGCTGCAGACGGACTTAGAAGTTTTTAGACCCAGCTTGCAGAACTTCCTTTTTCCTGTTATTTTCTATTATGCATTAATATTCTGATAGTTTATTTGAGAATGCATATGGAAGAGGTAAATGGTTTCATTCGGTTTTTCTTCATTCTTAGAATGCTAACTAAAAGCTCCAATGCTCTAAGAACATGTTTGGTTTATGACAGGGTAACTTCTTCAAAGGAGATATGTCTAAAAGACAGAAGAAGAAGGCCCCTGTTGCTGAGGGAGAACCAGATGTGGAAATCATTACCAAGGTGGAATATATCTATGAGGATACTAGAGCCACCACTCGAGTAGAGCCAGATTACAAGTGGGGTGAAATATACCAGATGATTGCAAATCAAAATGTGCCTGATGCAGGGTTTGAAGAACTGACTATATATTCAAACATCAAGAAATATTCTCTTATGAAAGTGGCCACAAGACCTGAGTTGTTCCTGTGCTCATAAGGGATTGGTTGGTTTCTTCCTAGGGAAGATGTAACTACTATGATCTTGGAAAACACTTCCAAATAGGGCTATGCTGCACACAATCTTGCTTATGTCTCAATGGCATATCACCTACCTCCTGCTCAAGTCTACTTAACCGAAATTTGGTTGAAAGAGATAAATTTGGACCTGGTTGAAACAGTCAAAAGGATGATGATACCTGGTAATAACTTTCAAACCAGGCCATCAGGGGAATATGAAACAGCCACTCTCTGGACCCCTTATTGATTCATAGCACTTATGTTGAATAGAGTTTTTGGGAGAAGCTCATGGAAAAAGCTTCAAATTGGGATGGATACCAATTATTTTCCATGTGGCCACTCAAGGGACCATATTCAACTGGGAAAACATAGTGTCCAATAGCCTCTTAGCCTGCATATCTTCAGCTTTTGGGGGGGGGGGGTGTCACAGAAAAATTCAGAGTTTTGCATGAGCTCTATCTTAGTGGACTATATATTATGTACCCAGCCATTTCTATCCTTGAGGTGTAACTGGGATAGGGACAGAACCCCTGTATACGTTGCATACAAACTATTTTGGGCACACAAATATTATAGCCACTACAAAGAGATATGTGAACATTTCATTATGCCTTTGTACACTTTGATCTTCTTGATAGAATGCAAATACATGTCCAAGGAGGCATTCAAAGTCATTGAAGAACATGGGAGTTACTATTTGACTGAAGAGGGAATGTACATCAGAATGTATGGTGGCTCTAGGGCACCTTCTCTACTCCCCAAATATACCACTGATTATGTGTTACATAAGGAACCAGTCAGGCAAGTATACATTGATGGTGTTGGAAGCTTCTTGTTCGAACATAAGAAGGTAGCATATCCTACCATACCTTTCAGGCTAGGGAGTTATAAGTTGACAAAAGTTCAACAAACTGCAGAATTCATGCAGGAACTGGAGCACTTTCATTTTGGTGAAATGAACTTCCACAGGAATGAATCCCAAAATAAGGTTGCAGAGCATTGCAAAGAAGCAAATGTTCATTTTGAATATACAAATTTCTTGGACAAGGATGAAGAAATCTTCAGAAATGCAAAGAATATGACTTCATTGAAGAAGAGATTTAAACAGAAGATCACCTTTGTAGGTGGAAAGGGAAAAACCACAAAGAAGACAGTTGAAGAAGAAGAGGCCAAAAAAAGTGAAGAATATGCTAGAAGGCTAGCACAAGAGGTGGAAGGTTGGATAAAGCATGAAGAAGGTTGGATAAAGCATGAAGAAGAAGAAAGAAAGAGGGTTGCAGAGGAAGCAGCAAAGAAGGAAGAGGAGGAATTCAAGAAGACTGTGAAGAAAATGAAAGGAGCCTATGCTGAGTACTACAGAAGGGTACTGGTCACCTACAATAGATGCCAAGTTGCTACAGAACAGAGACTAGATGCAATACCAGAACATGAGTTGTTCATAGAATAACTACAGAGCAGGTACCAGGAAGATGAACAGAAGATCCAACATGTCAAGGATCTAGATGAGCAGATCCTGAAGAATGCAGTGACTCATGCATTAGGCAGCATCCATTTACTTGAAGATCAGCTACACTTGCATCCAGCAAGAATAGAGGTGGTAAAGAATCAGGCTGCAAAGTATGAGATCAACGTCCATTTTCTTGAACCCTCAGATTTTGAAAGCATAGCCACAGAGGCCCAGGCATGGAAAAAGTTTATTTATGATCAAGCGGGGCCCTCTTCATAAAAATGCTCTATTAAATTTTGATTAAATGTAATATATTGTATAATGTATGAGCACTCACTACAGGACAAAAAATTTGGGATTGAAACATTGGGGAAGCCCAAAATTCATTTTGGGGGCAGTCCAAAAGTTTTTCCTTTTTGTATAAGTAGAGGAGAGTTAGATAGAGATAGGGACTTTTTCCCAGATAGATTTGTGAGAGCATGTTGTAAGAAGAACTATTTCCTTTTGCAATAAGAATTACAAATTTCCTGTTGGAGAAAGCTTGGTGGAATTTTTCAAATGATGTGCCATGGATTTGTTGAATGTGAACTATTTTTTTTTTAGATTGTGTCCATTAACTGTGGGATCGTTCTAACTCTTTGAACCTATGTTCTTGTTATGAATGCACTCTGAGTTTATTCTATGAAATTTACACTATGAGTAATGAAGGCTTTTCATAAACAATAAGCTATCTTGTTGTACATTCTTCTATTAATGTTTATGTGTTTTGAAATAAGTAATAGCTATCTATGATTTTTCTTAATGCATGCACAGAAATACATTACTCATTGATAAATGATAATCTTGCTCCCTAGGGATAGGTTAGATAGTTAGTTTTAGTTTCTTACTGTGTGTGATTTAGATGAGAGATAGTTAAGACGAGAGGCAAGAACCCGTGCATCACATTGTGACCACTCCTCGTATTCTCTATCAATCTACATTTTTAGATAGGCACTTGCACATCATACTTAAACATAAAAAACTAAAAAATACACACGGTGGACTGGGTCGTAACTGGTAAAACCTTTATTTTGTTACTTGACCAACGGTTGCATGACCGTAAATCAAACGGATTCCCCATACCAAATAGTAACTAGCTAGTTGGGAACGTTTACTGGAAACAATCACTAACTGTTGTTACTTGCGAATTTCCGGGCCTCAACAAATGTATAGATGTTTACCTCGATACTGTTGAAGAGATTGTCTCTATGTTCTCTTATAGTCTATGATGATGTTATTAGTATAATAACCTTCTCGTGAAGGGGGAGTGTTGAATATTGTAACTTCAAATGATATTCTAAATGTATTTTACTGATGCAACCCAAGGTGGATGTTATTATTTTTCCGACAGGATGTTACTATTATATTTGGTCATCATAGAGTCATGAGGTAAATCCTCCATTGTAAGTCAGATCATCAGTACCCTAATGAAGAATATAAAATATTGTTTCGAGTATTCCTAGGTGAAGTCGACCGAGAGAGTTTAGTGGGGCCGACTTGGTTAGGGTAAAAGTCAGTTGGCTCAATGTGTATAAATAGAAGTGTCATGCTTCTCATTTGAACACACATACACTCACTTGTGTAGCGCATAGGAAAGAGAGAGAGAGAGAGAGAGAGAACGCCAAGGAGGAGAATAATTATTTTGGGATTAAATATTATATATATTATACAGAGGAAGTTTTGTTGAGTTTTCTTCCCCTTTAGGGTTTCCCTGGATAAATATTGTGTCTATCTTGTCATTGTGTTTCTATCAGTGATTTTGTATATGCTACTGCTGCGAATTTGAAATGAACAGTAATGATATCTTGTCTAGCATATGAAATGTTAACAACATATGAATTCCAATATATGAATTTTAACTTCATAGTTGAAGCATATATATTCATAACATAACATAAAGTATGTAATTGAACCCAATATTTATCTATGTGAATATGTATCTCCTCCATATATCTACAATTAACAAGAATAAATTCATTGTTTTATATGACACCTAATGTATGTAATGCACTCATGATCCTATCTATAATGTAACATGAACCTCCCACCAAAGACTCCTTCAAGTATCATGTTCCTTGCAGTCACTCACCCTCTAGGCTTGAGTATTCCCTTCCCTACTAAATATTTCCTTGGGAAATCCATCATTTCTCAAGCCTTTCTCACATAAGAAGAGTGCAAACTTATAGAGTCTTACTACCAAGGTGTACCATTGGATTTTTCTAATAAACATAGATTAAGGTGATTGGGGCATGTTCTAGGGCTTCAATGTCATCATATTAACATTCTTCCACACTTTTTAACTTCAACAACCATCATCATTTGGAAATTTTATATAGATTCATCATGTCACTTGTATCATACAAATGCAATTACCATGAGATGTCATCATAAAAAAATCAATAAAAAAAATTTAAATATGCTTCTTACAAAAATTAGATTTCACAATTATGAAACTCTTCTCATAATGTTTGTTCCTTGTGGAAGTAGTCATGAGTCTTCATTATGGGATTATATTGACTTCCATATCTAATACATTCCTATATATACTTTATTATCCTTGAAAAATATTTCATTTAGCCAAACAAACTATTAATACTCATGCATATAATCACAAAACATATCAAATGACTCTAGAATTATGTCATAAGAATAACTCAATCACCTTCAACTGTCAACATATTAAATATAATGGAATAGCATTCACTATATGTATTATTAGAATAAACAAGCATTCACACAAAGTGATCAAACAAAACATCAATGCATTAAAAAAGCATTATTGTCATATTATCCAGATTCAGGACTTTATATAAATCATTCAACAATGATATTAAGCACATAAGTGAATGAATACATTTCCATATTATTTATAATAATTTAATCCCATTTAATGATTCAACAATGATATTAAGCGAGCCCGCAATTCTGTTGTAATGAAGTTGTTTGTAAATTGGAGGTCACGAGACCAACCCCACCCGGATTTAACCGTGTCCCATGTCTTGCGGTGGGTGTGGGGCACCTAGGTTTATAGTGGTAGTGGGAATGGATCCCTGGACCCCGTGTCATGCAAGTACCATCCTGGCCCCAGTTGTCGATTCCCCTAGTCAAAAAAAAAAACAATGATATTAAGCGCATAAGTGAATGAATACATTTCCATATTGTTTCAACATTTGAATACATTAGCATAATCAAATGCAAACTTGTATAGTTGTTCCTAACAATCATGATGTGAGCTAATCAATGGGAAATTGATGGATGTTTACATAATAATTTTCCCAACCTCATAATCAACAAGTTCATGTCTTTGTCTTCCTCACAAGATTGATATTCAATATCATCAACATCTTCAACCATGACATCATTTTTTTATGAATTAAAATTAGAAGTGGTGGTGCTTATTCTTTTCCTAAAGCCAATTGTTGTAATTATTCTACAATTATCCCTTTGATCAATGTACATTATATTGATAACATCCCGGAGAATGAACGAGGAAATCATCATAAGAGGCCTATGCATGGAAATGTTCATCATTTCCCTCAAATTATTAGGGCTTCATGGAAGAAGAATATTGGCCAGAATCCTACATCCATTTGTTTAAAAGACCTTTTGCATATCCTAAAATATCATACACACTCTAGAGTTAATTATGATAACCTTAGGCACCTTATAATGATGTTGGATACAATTAGAGGAGGTTGGTGCGGGTCGAGGACAAGGGCGTTCTTCTTGATCGCCATGAAAATAAAATATTTTCATATGAATGGGGACTGGGAGAAGCAATAAATAATTAGGAAGAGAGATACACCCTTTTTGGAGGACTGGGGCTCGTCATTTCTCTCAATACCTCCATGAGAATGGTACTTTGAGACTCTTTATTGGTGATAACTGAGGGTAGGAAATCAATTAAATATAATTATGAGGATTTGGGGCATATTCAAAAGAGGATTTCAGACAAGCTAAAATATATAAATGAAATTAATATAGTGTATATATGAAGAAGCAACAATTCAATATGCATATGTGCTCGCTATGGGAAATTTGTAGCTTTAAAGCTTGTTTTTTATGTTTTAAATGGTTGTGCTCCCACCCCAACACAAAGGATATGGATCCCATAAATGAGGGTAGGACCACACATTATTTCTACACCCCATTCATTGGTGATGACAGAAACACTTGGGAGGTGATTCATGTTGTCTGACATTATAGTGCCCCTTTTGTGTTTTTGTAGGTACAACTTCAAATGGATTCATCTGTTCCTCTTCTCACCCCATTCACAAGCTATTCAGAATGGAAGTTGAAGATGACTGCATCTCTGGAGAGAGAATATCTCTATGAGTTTTATATTGGACTTGGTAAATATTCTTATGAGAATGAGAATGACTGGCTAAATGACGGTGATGGAACTTTTGGAGCAATAGGTCTGGCCCTTTCTCCTAGCTTGCGCTACCTCACTATATTTTTTGAATACCCAAAGGATCTCTGGACAAAATTGGACAGAACCTTTGGAAAGAATAATGAGTATCATAACAGAACTTTGGAGACCACACCCAGCAGCACAAGATTTCTTGATCCAAAAGTATCGGCCTTTACTCTCTCTGGTGAATTTGTTCAAGATGAAGAAGAAGCAAAATATTCTACACAAACAATTTGAATTGAAGAAAGTCTCCTTGCAGTGACTCCTCCTGATGCTCTGGAAGTTTATGAGATATATGATAACTCATATTCTCATATGGATGATACAAAGAAGACATTCAAATCTCTGATATTGGATAAAAACTCTCCTTCAATTCTATGCAAACACTCTCCAGTGTTCCTCCTTTAAATGTTGTGCAAAATTTGCCAGTGACTACTTCAGAGAAAGAAGAGGAATTTGAATTCTCTCCCTCTAATGTTGCTGCTGATGTGAATATAAGTAATTATTTGGATATTTTGGAAATAATATCATATTTTAGGGGTGATCCATTAACTCTCATTAATCTTGAGCTTCCATCAAATTCATACAGGATTGAATGCACCAAAATTAAGAATTTTGAAGAAGGAGAAAACTATGCATCTACCATCTCCATGGACCACACTTTTGGATATGATATGAACCTATTTGAATCTGATATTATATTATTTGGATCCGATCTGGTATTATTTCGTTCTAATTTTAAGCTCCAAGAGCTTTCAGTCATGCTTCTGAGTTGCTCTCATCAATTTTGGTGTGAAAAATCAAGTACCACAAGTCTTCTTCAGATTTGTTGTTTTGGACTAGATGTTAGTTTCCTCTTATGAGGTTTCTGATATGTTATTTTGTGAATCATTAGTTATTTTTTAATTGATATCAGATTGTGGAGCTCAAGAATTCGCTCTCCATAGTCCCATGGCTTCTCTACCTATGGTCACATGATCATCTCCTCACAGAACTAGTAAAGAGGAAGACATTCTGCATCTTCCTGGACACTTGATCCTAACACTTGGGGCTGATTTTACCACTCATGGTTTTCTGTTCAAGGCCAAAAAATATGATTTTCTTGAGTTTTCCTCACATGGCTCGAATCCTCAAGCACTTTTTCTCTCTTCTCAGTTGATTTCAGTTGCTCTACATGGGTCCAGCTTTCATCCAGCAGTTGTATATGTTCTTGATTCAGTTGAGCACATTATTCTTCTTCCAAACAGTAATATTCCTTCAAAAATAAGATGGATAATTCTACATGACAAGCCCCAGGATACAATATTGATCTTGATTCTACCTGCTTAGTTTGACGGGGGGGATTTTTTCCCCATGTGGTTTTTTCCCCATTTCCTTGTATTAAGCAGTTGCTTTGTTTTAGCTGTAATGGGTTACCTATGGTCTTAGTTACCAGGGCCCACAAATTTTCAAAGTTAGCATTCAAGGGGGGTATTAGGATTATAATCATCCCTTGTCCAATTTGGTCAATTATGTCTAAATTAGGAGTCTTTCAGTCTATATTTAGTCACTAGCATCATTAGGTCCACATGGCCTAATTGGGCCACATGTACCCGTTACTAGAGTGTGGAGAACACTAGTTGAGGATAACTACCACTTACTGCAATGCATTAGTTTAGGATCCTCCTAGACCAATCCCTACAATTTAGGAGCTACTGGGAGTGTCGGAATCAACCTCCTTCAGTTGAGTTTAGTTAGTGACTATTTAAGCCTAGTTAGGAGTCAGTTACATTCAGTTGCATCCATTTAGATCCAGCCATTGATTCATTGCATGTGGGAAGGAGAAATTCCTCACCTACCACATTCAATTAGACTAGTTAACTGATTCTAACTGACTGGAGCATTGATTTAGACAAATGGAGCCAAGTAGTTGGGCTCTGATAGTGCTTTAGACATCACTAGTTATCCATGCAGTTAGGTAGAGTCAATCAATTTGAATTCCTCTCTTGTGCATTTGAATTGACTAGTTATTAATACCAATGTATTACATTGTAATTAACTCTCCAATTACTTTTGAGTAATGAAAGAATTACACAGCTGCAACCCATTTTTGCACTATTTCATTCTTCAATTCTGAGTAAAGCCGTCTGATCTATTTTGTGAGTTGTGTGTTGATCCATAGATATATGTTCTCAATTTTATAGGTAGGCCTTAATAGTGTAAAGAAAGGAGGAAGAATGGACCTTATTATTTTCTCTGTCAACTTGGGCAAGAAAATTTTCTCTCAAAATGTTGGTGTATGAGAAACCCGTCCGTTGAGATTAGTTTTACAACAAAATTATTGTTGTGGCCTTACTGAAAGATAACATTATTATTATGGCCTTATTGACATATCATGTCTACTTTAAGATGTTATTTAACGGAGTGCTTTGCTTCTTTTCCCATCTGGTTGTCGAGGGTGAGATGATCGACATGCTTTTCGAGCTTGAGGATACGATTTTCCAGCTTCGAGAGACTGGTCATTTGAGCTTGCATAGCCTGATGCAGGGTGTCTACCAGAACATCTCAAAGGATAGTTAATTCTTCATCAACCATTTCGAAGCGTCCCCCCCTTCCTCATCCAACCATGCCAACACTCTGTTCTGCTCCCTTAACTCTCTGCATAGCACCTTTAGTTCTTTTTCTAGTTTTTTGACCCGGGTTTGGCTATCTGGTTTTGGTCCAGGATCCATATCTCCTAGTCGTGATAGAAGGAAGCCCAAATAGTTTACCTGATGCCCCTCTTTGCTTGTAGTTTTGAAACATAAGGAAGCCTCGAGGATGAGCAACAAGAACTCCAATCAAGTGACAATAAACTCCAGCCTCTCAGCTTGTTTGTGGTAATGGAGACCCTAGCAAATGAACACCTCTGTCTTCCTCATGACATCAATCATACGCCCATCCAAGATCTTGAGAGAACTTCCCACACATGCCATCCTGCAGATAAGATATCTTTGTAGATTTTAAATAAAGATGAAGTGATTATGGAATACGGGTGTAGTACCCTTATGTTGCGGTGTTGACATTGGGCTCTCTCGCATGATATCTTCTTCCCACCTTCCATGTCTACGTGCCCCAACATAATCCATTGAGATTATCATGGTATTTAGTCGATGAGATGGAAGTCTTATGGTAGGGTAAAGGGTTGATTATTACCATTTAAATTCAGCATTCCTTTGTCCAGAGGGATTGTTTCATTGGCTACCTTGCCAACTTCTTTGTTAAGCTCACAGAGGTTGTGAAATATTTTAATGTTGTGAAAGGATTTCATGAGTAATTTTATTTTCTTGTGTATTTACTCAAGTCTCATATCATTGGGGTGTCTATTGATAATGAGAGGTTGGATCACAATTCAGGAGTCTCCAAAAGCAATGATTTCAGTAATATTCCTGGATTAGCTTGATAGAGTCCTTGCCAAAGTGTTAATTCTTCCGCTATGTTGTTAATGTCTTCTCCTATTCCCCAAGAATAGCTTAGTTCAAGGATTTCATCGGGGTTAAGAAGAATCCCTTCCCCTTCTACTGCCCCTAATAAAAACATTATTATTGAGTCTATTGTTATCTTTTAATTAGAAATTAAACTCGATAAAATATATATTTAAATGAAAATTAAATTATTTAATAAGAACATTATTATTAAAGACCATTTTTTAAAATAAAATTTCATTATTAAAGGGTTATTTTTTAACCAAAACTTTATATGATAGACAAGATAAAAATTCAAAACATTATAAAAATTTAATCAATCAAGTCCAAAAGGCAAAGATGAAATAAAATTCAATCACCCTCCTTATTGAAATTAAATATAACATGTTGTGTCTCTCTCTCTTTTACTGTTTTTGAATGAAATGATTTTTCTAAGTTTGATCTAAAATATATTCAAATTAATGCCACTTATGCAAAATTTCGGTATGTTAGGCACTTCACACATATCTTCTGAAACAAAATTGGTAAACTCAATCTCTACCTATGGGCATGCCTTTTTGAATATGGCAGCGGGTAGACCCTAAACTATTTTATATTGCGAACCGACCAATTAATAATATATGGGTTTTTTACAATAGTGGGGCAATCACCTTACTTAGCCAAGACCGAGGGCACCCTCCTCCTGCTAACTACAAGCAGACGAGAGAAAAAGGGAGGGTCCTCTTCTTTATTCTGATCTATTCATTACTTATTCATTTACTATCATCAGGCCCAAACCTATCAACGGAGAAACACGAATCTATCTGTGGGCACACCTGTTTGAATATGGAAGCGGGCATCAATGGCGCTTCCGAGGTAATTTTTGTGCCATTTACATTCTCATTCTATGATTTTGATCATTTTTATTTTTATTTTCCTCACGGTATATTTAGCTCCATTTCATGATATGAACCTAGTATGGTTTCTGCTATTTTATTTAAATAACCTTATTGACAGACCTGGGGTTTGAACATTGGCTTACCTACAAAAAAATACTGCTGTAATTGCAAAAATGGTGGTTTGTATCTCTAATCTAGTACAAAAACCACTGGATGGCGAGGTCTTATTATGGATGGAACCATGTCACTCTGTTAGATCGTGATTTATAAGCTGGATCTATAGTGCACAGTATAGGGCACTTTTGCTAGAGGAGAATATTGTTCCTCTTATGAAATTGTGGCATCAAAGTTAAGGAGAAAGGGAGGATGACCTGCATTCACTGTTTAAGGATGAGCTACGTTCACTATTTCTGTTGGGCATCTTATGGAGCTATCTCTTGTGCTATATATCTTTATTATAATTAAATCTTCATTTTGTTATTGCTTTTGCTTATGTGAGGTCTGATATCTACCAAATACACTCAATATTATCTACTGAAAGGCATCTACAGCAGTTTATATTTGCTCAATGAAGTGTTCCCAATTTTTGCAATACCAAGGAGAAAGTTGAAGTCGTGGAAGACACCTTTTGTTGTTGGTGCATCAAATTTTCCAGGCATGTATTCACCTTATTTTTTAGTAAAATCCAGATCTGGAAATTTGCCAATAAAAGTTTGGTCTATGTTGTATATTATTACTCTAGCATTTTATTTTGCAAGCTTAAATGTTGTGGATGATAAATGTTACATATGCTATAAGAAGTTCCTTCTAAACCATCCAAGGAAAATCATCATAAGGATTGAACAACTAGTGCTACATTCAACAATATACACTACAGCTATTTGTTAAAGTCACAAACCAATATACTTATAGTCTGTTACATCCCAGTGTATGCAAAGTGTTTGTAAAAAAATATACTCGATCTCTACAATGAACAGGGAAGAAATCAGACTTCTAGAGAGGGTGTACTCTACAGCAGAGATATATCCACATATTTAAGAGTAATTGCATGAATCATGAAACCCTTCCAGGCCACTTAAACAATCAGTGCAATAAGAGGGCAATGTGAACATAGCAATACGTTCATTAGAAAGATTCAGATTTAGTTGTTAGAAAGAGTTGTTTTGATGGATTACCGATTGCGGGGAGTCCTTCGACCCCTATATTGAACAATGCAAAAAAAAGAGATGGAAATCAGTGTGACGGTGTTTCACCTTGTAACATGAAACAAGTCATAGAACCAATTCCTGAGGGCTTGCCTCAGAGGAATTGGAAAGAGAAACTTTGTCAAGCATCAACTGTTATTTCTGATAAAGTTGCATGTACTATGTTGTTGACTAACTACTAAAAGTCCCTCTTTCATCTAAATTACTTCCAAGATATTGTACCCATATCTATGAAGCAACCATGTTCAAAAAAACCACAAAAGTAGAAATATTGGGAGAAAGAAAAAAATACAACATGCAATCGATGCATTCATTTGTGACTAGAATAAAGGTCATATGCAAAAAAATTAACACTATCATAAATATCATTTTATCTATAGCAATCCTACTATAATTTCCTTTTAAGTCATCCTTTCCTCAAATTTGACAAATAATATGGCAAGTATCTTCAAATCCAAGTTTTATTTGCATAATTGCTGAATATATTCGTAAATAGGACAAGCCCTTCACATAAAAGGAACAAACCATGATGCCTCCAACCTTAGGTTTATAGTTACCTTTGACCGCCAAAAGGTTCGAGTGGATGATTTATAGCTTTCTTTAGTTGTCGTTAATTGGTATGACTGAAGTTACTTGATAGCCATGGCCCCAATAAGTAGTTCCAGGTAATAAAGACCAACTAAAAACTAAAAAGAGAAAATATTTATTTTCTTCCAATAAACGATTAAGAGAGATATACATAACTTTGCATAAAATTGTGGATTTCTAGCAATAGCATTTTCAACCTTCCGTTAAGATTAAGGTAATAGGGAAACTACAAACCAGATACCCACTTGATTAGTAATCAAGTTTTCAAGAGTTTCTCATAATTTTCTGCACAAACCCACAATTAATAAGCAAGCTCAATGAAGACTCTTGTTTAACTTTAGTAGAAAGCAATCAAATATTCAAATCCAATCATATAAAGCATAAACTTAAACAAACAATGCCAATTGAAATGAACGCCTAATGTTTTCCTTGCTAATGTTCCACATCTAGGGCCAGGGCTTATCGGTTCTCAATTCAAGACCTAATTTTTTTTTATAAAGATCCATGTGTGGATGAACAGAAAGCATCCAGATCAGGTTTCAAATCAAATTCAAAAGGTCGAAGCGTTTGTCACGTCATGTGGGTATGTGGCTTTAATGGGGCGTACTGGGAATATGGGGAATGTTGGGTACCACCTTTCTTGGAATATGGGTTATTGTTTTTAGCTACATTATATATGATATTATACCAATTGTTTTAGCTTCTCAAAAAAGGTGATCATAAGTAAGATGTGCATGGGTTCCCAAAAATCAAAGAATATGTTCCCCCATTAGTTCCAAAACCTAAAATAAGCCATCAACTCCTGGCATGTCCTACCACTGAGTACCAACCTCAAGTGAAAAATAGTGGAGGCCTTAAGAAACATCATGGGAATTCTTGGTCACATAACTTTAACCAAGGGAAGTTATCTAAGAAGTTGTTTGTTCACAAGCATGAACAAGTTTCCCCTATAAAATATGGCGCTGAACCTTGTTGTAATCTCACAGATCACATAAGGTTACCAATAATACATAAAATATACAGAAATATACACAGAGACAAGAAATAAGAACAGATAAGATGAACAGATTATATTATTCTCAATAGATCATACAAAGCCAAGAACTGAACTACGTTCTTGTGTGGCTCAACAGCCTAATATATACAGGTTACAAACAGTTACAATCATAACTACCTGTCGGTTCACCGAACCGACACGACTATTAGTTAACAGACTAACTACTGTGTTTACTCAGCCGACCGACGTAGTCGGTCTCTCGACTTAGTCGGCTGGTCGACTAAGTCGGTCTTCGTTCAAGTCGACTTATGTCGACTTGCTCCTTCTACATCTCCCCCACAAACAAAACATTTCTTCGTCCCGAAGAAAGAGGGAGGTAAAAAAGTAGATTAGAAGTTCAAAAATAGATTGCAAAGGGATACTGCTACTGAGGCGGGCTGTGCAGACGAATAGTTGGTCTCTTTTGCACGCAGACTTCGACTATTGCTGGTGCTGTCATGGCAAGCTGATGTTGAAAGTCTGTCCATGTCTGTAAAGCTTTCTGAATGTCGATGGTCAGAGTAGTAAGATTTGAGAGTACCGACATCTTCTCTGCCATGGGCATTTCTGCAATATTTTCCATGTTGGGGCCCATCAGCTGATTGTGTTCTTCCGCAGTCTCAAGGAGTCTCTTCATCTGCGGACAGATGTTGTCGACTTTCTCCAAGTTGGGAACGGATTGCTGAACCCACTGGTGTGCCTCACGTTCCAACTGCTGCAGCTTAGTGTTTTCCATCACGATTTGTTCCTCGATTGTCTGCCTCAGTTCTGTCTCAGTCGACTTCCTTCTTTCCAAGGCCTGAATGCCTTGTCTGGTCTGCCGCGTCTGAGTATAGACCTGCCCATAATGAGTAGGCCAATCTCGGAGTACTTCTTCAGCTACAATGGATTCCTCCATGTGGTCTTGTAGAAGTTTGTGAGCCTCCGAGAATGATGTGTGCTGAGTCAGGAGCAGTCGGGCAGTTTCTTCTTTTTGCTCGGCCTTAGTCTCTTGGAGGTGGGTCTGTATGGTCGACATCAAACCTTCAAACAGCTGATATGCTCGTTCCAGCGGTCGGTCGGTAGCATCTTCGACAGGTCCTGGGGTAACAGTCTGTACAAGAGACCTGCATTTGTCGAGGAACTCGACTTCTTCTGTCTCCTTATCCTTGAGCTGTTTCCTCAGTCGGGTCGTCCTCCTCTTCGTATCCTTTGCTAAGGTGTTGAGTAGCTGGCCAACCTATGAGTCGGTCAACGAGCTGACATCCCGCAAGCTAATCCTTAGCTGATCGGATCTAGGAAGAGGTTCTGTGGGCTCCTTTGCTGGCTCTGTTGGTTTGTCGGGAGGACCTGCAGAAGTGGAAGGTGGATCAGAGGTTGAAGGGGTTTGTGTCGGAGGAGTTGGTTCAGTGGTCGGGGGTTTTTGTGTTTGGGGAGGTGGTATGTCCACCTCCGGCTGGGATGATGATGGTGGTCTCGGCTGTGAATCAGGCGGTGGGGGGGGAGGTGGAGATGATGGTGGTGAAGGTGGGGAGGGATGGTGTCCTGATCCTGGTGGTGATGGAGGATTGTGTTGGGGACTGTGGTCGGAAGATATAACGTCTTCTTCCGGTGGGATCTGGTAGTCGGTGAAGGTTTGTTCATGACCTGCGATGTCACCACCGTCATGGACCCTTGTAAGCACTGTTGTTTGGTGTGCGTAGGTCTTTTCGCTTGCTTTTAGAGGACTTGTTGTCTTGATTGTCTGCGCTGTTTTGAACAGTGCATGCAGTGTTGCAAAGAAGGCCCTAAGCTCCTGGTCCGAGCTTGCCCTGGCTCTGAGTGCTTCAGGGATAACTCTTGGAAAGTCTTCGGGGGAAACATCGGCCTGCTGCACTGGTGCTTGCTCCTCGACTATTTTAGTCGGAGATGGACGAGGAGGAGTCATCACCAGGTCGACCACATCCTCGGACAGTGGTGTTGTTTTGGCCTTCTTTGGCCGACCTTCGGGTGCTCCTGCTTCGACAAAACGTTGAAACTGGGTTTCAACAGTTACCTTGTTTGCTCTGGCATCCTCGACAATATCGAGTGCTGAGGCTGCCAGTTCGTCTTCGTCATCTGTGGAGTCAGCAAGGACAAGCTTGCGCTTACCTTTGCCTTGCTGATGTTTCTGCAATTTGATGTTTCTTCTGGCAGTTGCTATCTCCTTCGCCGGTTTCTTGAGAATGCTCCGAGACACAGCATATTCAGGGTTGTCTTCCTCGACTTCTCCTATCGGGGTCTGAGTGGGGTCGACCGTCTGAGTAGCCGGGGGAGCTGTTTGTTGTACTGGTTGTTGTGCTGGTGGTGGTGTCTGGTGTTGCTCGGTTGGAGGGTCCACTACTGGTGCAGTCGGATGCTTTACTATTAAGTGCACCCGACCAGGAGTGCCAGTCGGAGTATCCTGCGTTACAAACGTGCTGATATACAGGTGCAACTCGTAATCTTCCTCCTTCTCCTGATCGGTCAGAGGTTCGACTATAGAGAAGTCGACCTGTTTTGCAGCCTCTGGGATTTGAATTTTGGTTTTTGTCTGCCTAGACAGCTCCCGAAAGATCTGCTCGACTGTGGGATAGTAGTCGAGGTCCCTGGCATTTGAATCCTGAGTGTTTGACGACCATACTGATGTATGTTCGAGCTCCAGTTGGATGTGTGAGTCGGCTGGGAGGTGTCATCGGATGTTCTGGGGCACCCTCCACCTTGTCGTGCGCAGCTTAAGCTGCTGGAACCAGTTTTCCAGAAATACCTTGCCTTGGTTCAATTCATGCACAGTTCCTTTTTGGGAAAAGGGTTTGAACCTGTGCATCTCAAACCTAGTCGGCTCTCGGAAGACGGGACTGCCTTCCGGGCAGATATAATACATAGCTATCCAAATAATTAAGGAGGGGAATTTAATAATACCTCCTGTTTCCTGGCAGCGCTTGCATATGGTTTTGACCAAGTCTGCGAGGTAGTCTGCCCATCGGAAAATGCGGCCGTTGGTTGTAATTTGGTCGATGGCGTCCAGCATTTCCAGCTTGAGGTCACTGCTGTGACCAGCCAAAGTGAGAGTAATGGCGATGATTTTCGCCACAATCTGTGGTGTCCATGCCTCAATCTGACTGATCATTAGGCCCTTGGAGATCTTACCCGACGTCGAACCTGTAAAGTGTTCGACTAGCCCTTCCTTGATCCCAATGGGGACCGGCTCACCCTGGTTTGACAGACCAGTAAGTCGAGAGATAACATCTCCATTGATGTCGACTGGTCGGTCAAAGTAAAATCTGCCGTTGTGGTAACGACTGATGATGAATTTGACCACGGCTTCCTTTGTACCAGTGAAGCTGGCCATGAGAGGTGCGTTTGCATAGGCATATATGGTGCTACGCCTAACTTTCTCAGCCTCCTGGGTCATCCGTCGGTCTTCAAACGCCCATTCTTGAATATCCGTCCATAGCTTTTCAAACGGACCCTCCTGGACTTTGGCATTTTGGATTCGCTTTAGTCGCTGGAGTAAGGGTGAGTCTGCTGCCTGAAGTTCTTGAGCCTTAGCCGAAGCTCTGGTGCGTTTGGGTGCCATGGTTTCAGACTGAACAGACTGGTTGGAATCCGTACAAGGTTCACAAATGTCAGTCGACTG
>LPNX010829483.1:114863-134554 GCA_001517045.1 Pseudotsuga menziesii | reverse complement strand
ACCTGTCGGTTCACCGAACCGACACGACTATTAGTTAACAGACTAACTACTGTGTTTACTCAGCCAACCGACGTAGTCGGTCTCTCGACTTAGTCGGCTGGTCGACTAAGTCGGTCTTCGTTCAAGTCGACTTATGTCGACTTGCTCCTTCTACAAACCTTCATCAGAAAAGGTGATAGGTTCATCAAAATTTAAGGTGAAGATAAACAGTATTACAACAATGAAATTGGATGGTGTGTCAGTATCTACAGAGTTTCATTTAGAAAAAGAAAACAAACTTAGACAAGTGTAAGTCTTATATTAATTCAGTTTTGTTTCAAATTATAGTTTCCTGCCTTTTGTTGTTATATTTAGATGCCACTTATTAATGTTCATATTGTCCTTCCTTTCTTGTTCTTAGCATTTTGGCTTATGTTATAGGTATGATGCTGCAAAAGAAGTAAAATTCAAAACTATGTCAAATGATTTTGACATTGCTACCCCATCTACATCTATGAAGCATCTTATAGAAGTTGCACAAGCTAAGCGAGAAAAATCATGTTCTGCAGCTCTGCCACATTCTGTTTCAATTGAAGAAACTGATAATTCTATTACATTTATTTCTAGTCCTTCACCAATTTGAGGGAGTAGTTCAAATCACAGTTCACCACTCCAACTTCAAGAATTCCCAAAGTTAATGTGCAGCAGTGGGGTCTTCCAAGGGAGTAATAGGGGTTGAAGTTAATGTGCAATAGTGGGGTCTACCAAATATGATGGATCTAGAATCAAGTAAAGAAGGTAAAATAAGATCGGAGCAAAAATAGTTTGGAGGACACTTAGTGGGGATACCGAAGTAGCAATTTCCAGGGACACTTTTGAAGGAATGCTAGAGACGCTGTCAAGGATGAAGGAAAGTATTGACAGAGCATCGTTTCATGCTATTGATTGTGCAAAATACAGCCTTGTTGGTGAGGTAATCTTGATATCTGTTATTTTCCAGTATGGTAAATAAGCAGCTCATTTTATTTTTGCTTGTTGTAGTTTTTTTTACTTTTGGAAAATTAATGATGAAAATTGTCAAGGATTATAGTGAAGAATTAATATCTTGCTTCTCGATCATTTCTGCATTCATAGTGACTTATGAGAATCCTATACATTAGGTATTTTTCCCTGCATTAACTTATTTGTCAATGTCTTTTTAGTTAGAACTTGAAACCTATTACATATGGATGTGGATACTATATCAAAATACCATATTGGTGTCTTCAGCAAGATGCACAGTATCCCCTTCCATTCTCTACTACCCAATGGTCTCTTGTTTTCCATGGGATTTACCTATCCTCCCTAGAATTGATTGTCTTGGATTTACTGATTGCAACAAAATATAGAAAGGCTACAGGATTACACTCACATTCGAACCACTCTACAATATTAGGATCTAGGTGAAACTCTGCCACATATTCTGCATGATGAATTGCATTGATTTAGAGGCCAAAGAAGGATCCCTATGGATGATAGATCTCATTTGTAACAAAGGTGAAAATTGATGACCATGCATGAAGAAATTACCAAGAACAAGCAACCTCTTAATTACCTATCTTCTTGTTGCATTGGCAAGACCTAATCTTTTATTTCCTGCTTGAATTTACCCAAACAAAGTATCCATATGCACCTTATCATAATCGCATTACAATTGGTTTCTATAGAGCTTCATGGATTTATTAGCTGAGATAATGTTATTGTATCCAGACTTTGATTTGGTATTGAATTTTATGGCATTCTATACCTTCCAGTCTGGATTATCAAGCTTATTAATAAATGGATCATTAGAATCTCCTATAACACTAAAGGCACAGGATTTGGATTAAAAAATAAATGTATGTTCCCATCAACAATATTTGAACTTTGTTCCAACCAATGTTAAGAGGTTCTTGTATTATGGTGCGTAATGTGGCTAAGAATATGGACTTAAGAACCCTGTCTTGAGAAATCATGCATGGGCCTTGTAGTGACATATTGGTTAGTGATGAAGGTTTTTTCAATGTAACAGCATTGCATCAGTTTATGTCTCAATTTGGTAGTGAATTCAATTTGTTTGTAATATGAACTTGTTGGAGTGTGTACTAAGACAATCGAAATGGGACATACATCAAATATAGACATCCTTGATGTCAACATGAGGGCCTTTGTATCAATAGAATTTTACAGATTAGATATATATCCAAAATAAATTGTTTCAAGCTCAAAGTTGAGGTGTTTAGGTGTTTAGCCAAAGAATAAGATCATGGAACCGGGTATAAAGTTTCAAGGGATTTCCCATGTAGTGATATTGGTTGTTTATGATCCATCCTCTAATGTTATAGCACTGATTCAGTTGGAGATCGGATCAGTTATGAATTTGGAATTTTATTATTAAGAACTTGTTGTGGGAACTAAGATGATCCTAGTTGGCCATGTATTACATACTAAGATTGGTATTTTTCCCTTTTTATTGACAAGTTTGTATAGTTAGACTACATATGTAAAAAGTAAATGTTTCAATCTTACTGTTATAGTGTTATCTAGAGTACATACCTAAGTTACCAGGATACAGGTTCAGATCCGGATACAGTTCGCTAGATTGTTTAAAACCCAGGATATGAATACGACGGGGAAACGACAAGTACAAACAAATATAAAAATATTTTTATAATAAATACAAAAAATACAATGAAGAAACAAAAATATTTAGGAAATAAAAGAGTAGAGCTATAAGTTATTTACAAACAAGAGATTTCATGTACCATAAATGATAATTTGACAAGTTGTGATATTGATAATTTTAAAAACCATTCCAGCATGAACTTGAAGCAAGTCATAGTAGTGTTTTTGGGAGCTACATCCACATGTCCCTATCAGCAGGGAATAAATTGGTTTTCTTGAACGTTATGGAAAGACTACAGAACAGTGTAGGTGAAGTGAGAAACAGCATAGTACATAAAGATACATCATCCATTGAAATCAAACCTTGACCATAAAGATATATCAAATAAAAACGTTGAAAGCAGACCTTGATATTGATATATCAGAATTCAAGAACAGATCTTGACGTAAGGAGAGGTCAGACCTTGAGCAAGAATGGGGTTTACGCTAGCCATTACGTGTTTAGGGTTTTTTAATTTTTTCATAAAACAATAAAATTTTGGGGGTACCAATGTGTTATAAAAGCACTGAAAATTGCAAGATCTGTTTGAAAAATTCAGGAATTGTTTGACTTTTCACAAGATCCGTTTGAAAATTTCAGCAATTTTTTTTATTTTTCACAGGATCTGTTTCATGGGACCAGGATACGATTCATTCTACAAGGGATCCATTTCAATGGTTGATCCTCCTCGGATACGTATAGGATACGTGGATTTGTGGAGAATACACACTATGGTGGTGGATTTGGTAACACAGGAGCATATTTAGAAATATTGAGGATGGTGTAAGAAGCGAAAATTTTCTGGTGAATGACATGGGTCCTATTTATCATATAGTCAAAGTGATCACACTCTGAGCACTGGAAACTGTACCTTGTTCAAGAAAGAGAGGAAGGACTGAGTTAACTCTTGGATGAGGTAGGCACATATTTGTTGGTTAATACAAATGTTATGTTGAATATGGTCACTGTATGACAATTTTGTTGTAGCTTGAATTCTTTGTGTGACTATGATTCCAATGCTAAAATTCTTTGTCTCATGGTTGCCTGTTGTTAAGTCAGTGATTTGTTTCTTCAAATTTTGTTTGATTTGCATTTTATTTCAAGTTAATCTTTTGCTTTAAGTTTGATTATTTGCTTCTTTTAGGAGAATTTTTGGTTGTTAGGTGAAATTTTGAACTTAGCCTTTATATTTTTGCTTTATTTTTTTATCCTTTACATTTTGAAGGGGTTTTTTAAAAGTCATTATATCAAATGATGGATTCATAAATCATATTCTGAGCATAGTTATTACTCAAACAGCTTTTAAACTTCATGCAAAATGCCTAAAAGTTGTAAAACAGCAATAAAATAGCGTTAATATTATTCTTGTAGTGCAAATGGGAAAAATTAACGAAAGGGCTCTACAAGAATATCGCGACCCTCATTTCTTCCGATTTTTTAGCAAAAATTTGGCATGTTTTCAAATGATGAGTGACTAATCATGTGTTTTGGAGAGTTGCTACATGTTGTCTCAGGAATCATCATGAGAATAGGTAGTTTCACATCATGAGGAAGAGCGTGGTCATCATGAATCATAAAGCAGCTTATCACGACAGATGGTCGGTTAAATCAAGTTTAATCTGAGGAGAATTACTTCTTATCTTTTTCTTAAAGATGAGGAGTTAATCGAATGACGGTGTCTGCCTAAAGACACAGAGATTGCAGTTGCAAATCCTAGTGGAGGTTTTCATAGTCGCTCAGAAAACTAGGGCTTCTTCATTTTGACACCTGGACTTAAATTGGACCCTGAAAGACACCTGTAACTCTCAGGTCGGTACTCAAACAGTATGAAGAGTGGTTCAAAGTATCTACAGTCGATCAATTAAAAGGAATTCCACGATAATCCAATATAACTGAAAATTTGGGGCTTTCTCGGTGGGGTTCGTTCTAGCAAAAATTGATCGAGGAAAGTGTTAAATTGTGCTTTTAAATGAAATTTTGTCCAAAGAAATAGTTGCCTAAGACATTCTGAGATGTTCTGCTAAGTGGAGGACTGACAGATAGCTCTATATTGAACTATTCCTTTGTTAAAGTTTAAAGAGGCTGGGTTGAAAACTGTGTATGTTATAGTACTTAAACTTCACAAAAAGATCTGATACTTATACACAATGGGATAAATGTGTTGAATGGTTAAGATTGCAGTGAGACCTAGTTTCATTTTTTATACTAAGGCTACAGGAAGCATAATGTGAATAGATTGCAGATTGTTTTGTTTTTCTCGTCCAACAGATAAGCAGTCTCCAGTTAACCTGAGAAGCCAGTGATTGATATCACATTTGCAAAGTCTTAACTGTGTCAAAATTGTTGATAGGTGATACCAAAAAGGGTTTGAGCATTGATGTTGGTATTAATACACAGGGGTAAGAATACATGCTGGAGATAGACAGCCATTAGAACAACTAAATTGAGTGACAGTCATCAGTTGCAGTGAAGAGTCTAAATACTTCAAATGATCTAAGTTTTTTTTTTATATCTATGATAAAAATCAACCTGTATTAAGAAAACAAAAAGGAGCAGTCAGAAAATATTACGGAGAACTGTTTTTTGAAACCTGAGAGATTTGAAAAAGAAACATCACCTGTCAGGTTATCAAAACATCACCTGTTAGGTTATCAATTGAACCCAAGAAGACAGACAGTTTCCAGCCCTTAGAGACAGATGGGTAAGAGTGGTAAGATAAATAGAGCAGAACCTACTGATGTAGGTTGGATTGAAAAACTCCCTGGGTTTGTTGAACTATTCCAACAGGCTGGTTGGATGGACTCTTTCAAGAAGATAGATGGGTATAATGTTGAAGTTTCTTGTAAGTTTGCACAATGTTTTAAAAATGACATGGTGACCTTTGACACTCTTAAGTTCAGGCTGACAGTGGAGTTGATTGCAAAAGCTACAGGGATTAAGAATGAAGGTGAACTATGGTTTAAGAAACTGCCCTTTACCTTTGATCCTCAAAGATATCTCTTACCAAATGTCACCCCAGACTGGAGTAAGGGCATCCTTATTCAAAATTTCAGAAAGGAATGGGTTGAACCAATCAGAATTTTGCAGAGTTATATTACTTGCGAGGGCAGGTATGCTTATGTATTTAAGTACCACTTCATATTTCTGCAACATATGGTGGGGGTGTCCAAGATGAGCCTTCCATTCTTCTTATTCAAAAGCTTGCAGAAAATGGCTAACAGGGTCAAAGGGCATATGGACCATTCTTCTCAGTCCATCTTTCATCATGGGCTAATTAAGTTGATTATCAGCACTGTTTTGCAGCATGAAGGGAAGACCTGGGATTTTTTCATCTTTTGGTCTGGCTTTAAAATCAAACAAGAAGATCAACATCCTAAGAGGCAAACAGACAAAGGGAAGGTACTGATCAGAAAATTAGGTCAGAAAGCTAAACTTGAAGATAAGGAGGATGTCAAAGTTGAGAAGGCAACAGAGCATGTGGAGGTTGATAGTAAACCCAAAGTGTTTTCAGTTGGTATTACAGGCAGGTATTCATTGTTTTCAAAAGAGAAGTTGCAGCCTAGGCAGCAGTTGACACCAGCAGAAGTTTCCAAGGAAACTAAAGCTGATGTTATAGAAAAGGTTGTTATGCCTGAGGATGAGTTGCAGATCAAGCAGAGAAGTCCACTCACCATTCTCTAAGATGATGAGGGATATTTGCTAGAAGAGGACCAGCCTGTTGCTAACACTGAATTTAAAATTGAAACAGGCAGAGAATCTTCTACTTCAGAAATCAAAACAGTCAAACCTAATAAGAAGAAGAAAAGGATTGAAGTGATAGCCCCATATTGGAGACCTAAAACCAGACCAACCAATAAGCTAAGATGGAATATGAAGAAGCTACTCAATCCTAAATTGAATTCCAAGCAAGAGACTGTCTTGAATGATACTTCCTCAAATGAAGAGCCAAAAATTGGTAAAATGAACATTAAAAGCAAGGGAAAAACAGTTGCCAAAGCTTCCTCTTCTCATCCTGCAAAAGTAAAAATATCATCACAGCCAGTAAAGGAGTTAAGGCAGCCCGAGTCTGAATTATTTGCCATATTTCTTGAAATAAGAAATGAACTTTTAAGGCAGCAGCAGAAAGAAAAAGCTGAAATACCTCTTGTTGAAGATCAAGAATGGGAAGATGAAGATGAACTTATACTTAGGCAAGCAGGTATTCTGAAAGACCCTAATATTCCAGACCTGTTAAATAAGGATGCAGACATTTTTAAGAGGTTTGACATACCTGAGATCCCCAGTTTTGAACAAGAGATCATGACAGGAAGGTCAGTTGACACAAATAAAGAAAACTTGCAGAAAATGATTAAGCAGTACAAGCAGCAGATGAACTATATGCAAGAGATCAATGAGGGGCTGATGATGGCTAACAGAAGGCTTAGAAAAGATCTTCAGGATGTCAATGACCATTGTCAGGAGCTGACAGCAGTATCTAAAGAGGTTCTCAAAATAAAAAGAACCACTGACTTGCATTGCACAGAGTTGGAGAAGACAGTCAAGGACTTGCAGCAGAGAAACGAGGAGCTCATTAAGAAGATAACTGACCTGGAGCAGGAGCAGAAGAAAGCTAAGAGGAAAGCTCAAGCATTAGATGGCATTGCTCTGCTAGCTGAGGCAGCAAAAGAGCTATGAGTCAGTTGTTCAATTAGTTATTTGTTATCTTTTTTAGAAACATATTAGTTAGTGTTTACTATTTTTAGAAAATCTTATGTTTTGTAATTTTGTACAATTTACTTTACCTCATCGAGTGGATGGAAGACAGTTTGGGTTTTTGACCCCTAACTGATTTTGTAAAAAACACTATTTAGAGAGATTAGAAGGTCATTGAGAGGGTTCGATTTTTGGGATAGCTTCAGGAGGCCTGCAGACTTGTTCATGAGTTAAGTATCAAAGCTCTTGTATGCATTTGATGATGAAATTATGAGATATATGACACTTTTACCCTTCAGTTTCTGTGTTCATTGGTCAGCTTGTCTAGTTGCTTAATTGATATACTCATTACTGGTTTATGTTTATATGCTAGTGATGCTTGTCTTTTATGAATGAACTTCAATACTGTGTTATGTTGGATCTTGTTGAATGTATTATGCATCTTTGTCTTCTTTTGTTAATGATTTAGTTATTACTTTGCTCATGAGTGTATTCCTTGTCTTTCCCCTAAAGTTTACAACCACTAAAACATTACAGAAAACCTAAAACCTACTTTGTTTTATCAAGTTTTATTTGAGATTGTGTTGGCTTGTTTCTCTGGCCTTAGAAACAATTTTTGGCACAAACATCTTTGGCGCCGTTGCCGGGGACGAAGTTGAAGACATATCTTCCCTGGGATACTCATCTATTTTACTGGTTTTAAGAGGTGGACTTAAACTAGCATTTTTGAAGGCTAATTTTTTGCCAAAGTTATCACAGTGGCTTCTAGTGGAGTGGGAACCAGGAACAGACCTACTTCACCATTACATTCATGGGTTTCAGAACCTGAACAAATATTGAAAACAGCAAGAAAACTCAGAAGGTCTCAATCTTTACCAGCCCTCTGTGACCCTGACCAGTTGGGTGCTTCATTACATTCAGCTGAAACCTCACCTTGGATCAAGCCTATTATACCTGATATCTCTTTTCAAATCTTTACAAATCCTCAATCCTTTAGAAAAGCCAAAGCTGCCTCTCCTGGTAAAATACCTCCTTTTCAACTGAAATTAGGTAAAAGTTCTTTGCAATCAATTTCTAGTCAAATTTCTTCATCTGCAAAACCAGTCAGTCCAAAGATGGCAGCCCAAAACCCTCCCATATACATGATGGAGCGGATGGTTGCAGCCAGGTATGCACCATTAGTCTTACCCCAGCCTTTACATGCATTGCCTGGAGGTGATTACCAGAAGTATATGCCTAGGTTCAATGGACAGGGGGAAACCACTACTGAGGAACATTGGGAGGCTTTCCTAAGTTATGCTGGCAATCAAAACATTGAGGTCAAAGATGTACGGATGAGGGTATTTGTTCAGAGCCTTGATGGGGATGTAAGGAAATGGTTCAGAGAGTTGCCTGCCAACTCAATCACTATAATTGAAGAAATACGAGATCTCTTCATGAGGCAATGGGGAGACACAAAAGATGACACCTACTATATAACTGAGTTTGGAGCTCTCAGAAGAAAAAAAGAGGAGACTGTTGTAGATTTTTCCAAAAGGTTTAACAAAATGTATAGTAGGATTCCAGCAGAAATTAATCCTACTGAAACATCAGCTAAACTTACCTATGCCACTACCTTTGACCATGAATTTTCTTTATTATTGAGAGAAAGGAGACCTATCACCTTGCTGAACATGCAAGATGTAGCATTGGAGGTAGAGTCCAATTTATTGGCTTCAAACAGACTTAAGAAAGAAACAGCCCAGCAGCTTTATGATAAAAAAGGAAAGAAAGAAGCAACTTCAGGAAGTTCTACTCCTCATTCTGCTGAAGGCGAGATTGATGAAATGGCTAAGCTGGTGAAGATTCTCACTACAAAATTGAATAAATTAGAGCTTGAAAATAATTCTGGCAAACCTGCTCCAGAAGCTGAACAAAATCCAAATAACCAGAATCAGTTCAGAAGGCAATTTGATCCTAGATTCATACCAAGAGAGCGCAGGAACAATGATATCCAGCGAGAAAGGAGAGAAAATGAAGATCAAAGAGTGCCCCCACCTCTTCAGAACAATGTATCTTATGAAGAAGAAGTTGATGAACAGCTGCTTTTTGAAGAGACTGAGACTGATCAGGATATGAACCATTTTGGAGATGGATTCTCTGGAGGTTTTGTTACTGAAGAAGAATTTTTGATTGCAGAATATTATGATGCAGATATGTTTGAAGCTGAGGACAACCTGGAGTTAGAAAAGACTGTTGTAACTGCTGTTGTTCATCAGAATGGACCCAAGAAGACTATAAATCTCAGATCAAGCCCAAAGCAGGTGGTGCAAGCCCCAAAAAAGAAAGTAGTTGTCCCTGCTGAAATTGTCCCTGCTAAACAAACAGCTGATCCTGTGCCAGAAAAAAGGCAAGTTGCAGAAAAATCAAAGAAGATCCCAGAGGTTGAAGAGGTAAACAAATCTGTTCATAATTTCAGTTTGGAGAATGAATTAGGAAAATTAAAGATTCCTGTACCCTTGACTGAGTTAATAAAGAATCCTTCATATAAAGAAACAGTTCTGAAAGTGATGAATTCAGCAAGTAATCAACCTGTTTCAGACACAGTTAATCTGTAGGAAGAAAACCCTAGAATCCTCATTGGATCAGCCCTAGCTAAAAAAACTAAAAATGAGGCCGGTGCTTCACCTCCTTTCTATGTCACCCTGACAGTCCATGATCAAATGATTCACAATTGCCTTTTAGATTCAGGAGCATCCCACAATTTGATGCCAAAGGTTGTTATGGAAGCTCTGGGCTTGAGTATTACCAAACCTTACCATGACCTGTATGCCTTTGACTCCCGAGCAGTAAAATGTCTAGGTGTAATAAAAGACATGGTTGTCAGCCTAGCTCAGTTTCCCATGAAAAGTGTGATAATGGATGTTGTGGTAGCTGACATTACCCCAAAGTTTGGCTTACTTCTTTCAAGGTCCTGGGCAAAGAAGGTTGGAGGAAATTTACAAATGGACCTGTCATATGCCACCATACCTGTGTTTGGTGGAGAAAATAGAAGGCTGTACAGAGAGTTGCAGTTTGCTTATATAGTGACAGATGATAAAAACCCCACCAATCACCCACTGTTCTCTGTTGATAAATATCTTGGTACGTGCATGCTACATTTCAGTGATGAGGCTAATTCTGCTGGTCTGTTACAAGTGGAAAAAGAAAAGCCAGTAAAACACAACAGAAATGAAGAAGATGAACTGTGGAAACTATATTTTGATGGTTCCTCTTGCAAAGAGGGAGCAGGTGCAGGGGTTCTTCTCAAATCCCCTAGAGGTGAAACATTGAAGCTCATGTACAAGTTGGAATTTGTTACCACAAACAATACTGCTAAGTATGAGGCTTTGCTACTGGGATTAAAGGCTGCTAAAGAATTGGGCATTCAGCAGATTGCTGCATTTGGCGACTCCGAACTAGTTGTTCAGTGGGTGAAGAACAACTATCAAGTGAAGCAGGTTTTGTTGAAGCTTTATCGGAATGAGGTATGGGACATGCTTGAAAACTATTTTGTAGCTTTTAATATTATCTATATTCCCAGGGATTACAATCAGACTGCAGATTCATTGGCTTTAGCTGCCACACACTTCAGAATTCCTAAAACCACTCAATTGAGGTATCCAATTGAAATAAGGTACAAACCTTCTGTACCTGATAATGTAAAATAGTGGAGAGTGTTTGAAGATGATACTGAGATTAAACGGTTCATTGAACTTACAGATGAATTCTCAAATTCCCTAATTGATCAGGATGAGGATGAAGAAGAAGGACAGGAGGGGGAGTTTGCTGAAGATGAGATAGCAGGTCATAAGATCATTGAATTGAAGATTAACTTTATCCCAAAAGGTTTAGTACCTCTAGAAAGGATATTTACAAAGGATGATACACCCTCAAAGCCTGTTGTTCAGTCTTCAGAGGAGAATGTGGTGGACTGCAACATTGGTTCAGTTGAACATCTTAGAATGGTCAAAATTTCTAAATCATTAACAGTTGAACAAAGAAATAGATATATCAAACTGTTGAAGGAGCATGTAGATGTCTTTGCATGGTCTTATGAGGAACTAAGAACTTATGATACAGGAATCATACAGCATAAGGTTCCTTTAAAACCAAATGCTAAACCTTTTCATCAAAAACTGAGAAGGATCAATCCAGCTTTATTTCCTGTAATTGAAAAAGAAGTGAAAAAGCTGTTGGATGCAAAGATAATAGTACCTCTCAGGTATTCTTCCTGGGTTGCTAATTTGGTTCCTGTCAGAAAAAAGAATGGAGAAATAAGGTTATGTGTTGACTTCAGAAATCTGAACAGGTCTTCATTAAAAGACAACTATCCTCTTCCTAAGATTGAACAAGTATTGCAGCAGGTGGTTGGGGCTCAAAGGATCTCTATGGTGGATGGTTTCTCAGGGTACAATCAGATTGCAATGCACCCTGATGATAAGGAGAAGACAGCCTTTACAACTCCCTGGGGGACATTCATGTATGATAATATGCCCTTTGGATTGATGAATGCTGGAGCTACCTTTCAAAGAGCAATAGATATTGCCTTTGTGGGAGAAAAAGATAAGTTTGTGGTTATTTATTTGGATGATATCACTGTTTTCTCTCAGTTGGATGATGAGCATTTAAAACATTTGAGGCAGACCTTCCTAAAATGCAGAAAATTTGGCCTTTCTCTAAATCCAAAGAAGTCACATTTTGCTGTGCAAGAAGGTAAACTACTTGGCCACTTGGTGTCTGCTGATGGCATCAGAATAGATCCTGAAAGAGTGAAAGCTATTCTAAATATTAGTTTACCTAGAAGTAAAAAAGATGTACAATCATTCATTGGTAAAATCAATTTTCTGCGGTGGTTTATTCCTAACTTTGCTGAAACCATTAAATAGATCACAGCCATGCTCAAGAAGGATCAAGAAGTCAGGTGGACTTCTGAGGCAAAGGCTGCATTTGAGAAAATCAAAGTAGCTCTTACTGAAGCACCTGTACTGGTAAGTCCTGATTTTACTAAAGAATTCATTACTTTCTCATTTGCATCGGAAGACACAATTGCAGTTGTCTTGCTTCAGAAGAATAAAGAAGGATTGGAACAGCCCATTGCCTTCTTCAGCAAGACTCTCAAAGATTCTAAGTTGAAGTATAGTATATTGGAGAAACAGGCTTATGCTCTGGTGAAGGCTTTGAAATTTTTCAGAATTTATGTCTTGCATTCAAAAGTCATTTCATTTGTTCCAAATGCTGCTGTGAAAGATGTCTTAACACAGCCTGATAGTGAAGGGAAGAGAGGCAAATGGATTGCAAAGATTATGGAGTATGATGTGGAGATCATACCTACTAAGCTTGTCAAGGGACAGGGTTTAGCCAAACTGTTGGCTGAATCAAATTGTCAGGCACTGGGATTGCATATTATGGCTAAAGAAATAGCTCAAGAAGAAGATCAAGCAACACTGAAAAAAAGAGAAGATCATGGATTTTTACTCAACATCTACCCGGTATGCAGACATAGTATATTTTCTGTTGTTTTTGCAATGCCCTGAACATTTTGATAGGAAGGCTGCTAGATATTTAAAGCTTAAAGCTACCAAGTATTGTCTAGTAGAAGAGCAGTTGTTTTGGAAGGACCCTGGGGGTATCTTGCTCAGGTGTTTGGATCAATATGAGATAGGAGGAGTGATTTCTAAATCTCATGAGGGTGCTTGTGGAGGGCACAAATACTGGAAGACAACAGCATACAGAATTTTGAGAGCTGGATACTATTGGCCCACCTTGTTTGCAGATGTTTATCAGCAGGTAAAGGCCTGTGTCCCGTGTCAGAAGTTTGCTGGAAAACAAAAATTGTTGTCTTTTCCTTTAAAACCCATTGCAGTCAATGCTCCTTTCCAGCAATGGGGTCTGGATTTTATTGGAGAAATTAATCCAGCATCTTCAGGACAGCACCACTGGATTCTGACAGCAACATATTTTTTCACTAAATGGGTGGAAGCCATTCCTACAAGGAATGCCACAGACAAGGTAATCATGGATTTCATTGAAGAAAATATCCTGAGCAGGTTTGGCTGTCCTCAGAAGTTAGTGACAGATAATGCTAAGGCCTTCAAGTATAAAGAAATGATAGCATTTGTGAAAAGAACGGTATTTTGTTGAAGCACTCCACTCCTTATTACCCTCAGGGTAATGGCTTGGCTGAATCCTCTAATAAGAATATCATTCAAAGCATTAAGAAGCTACTAAAGCATAAAAAAAGATCATGGGATTCAATGCTGAAATATGCATTGTGGGATGATAGGATCACAGTGAAACAAGCAACTGGAACTTCTACCTATCAGTTAGTATATGGTATAGAGGCATTTTTCCCTGTTCATTTGGGGATCCCAGTGATGAAATTTCTCTAGAATGCTCAAGAGGAGCCAGATGATATGCAGAGGAGAATTTTTTAGATGATAGAGTTACAGCAAAACAGGGAAAAGGTGGATGAAAAGGCACAGTTGTACAGAGCCAAGATAAAAAGTAGATTTGACAGAAACAGCAAAGAAAATACTTTTTCAGTTGCTGATATGGTTCTAAGGTGGGATGCAAGAAAGGAGCAAAAGGGTAAACATGGTAAGTTTGACAATATTTGGTTTCGCCCTTTCTTGGTGTCAAATTTTTTGGAAAATAATACTTTTATCTTGCAGTCATTGGAAGATGAGGAGTTGTCCAGCCCTGTGAATGGGCGATTCCTCAAGCATTTTTACAGTTTATAAGAGCATTTTCACTTGTCATTGTAAATACCGGTGTGAGTGCAGCATAATAAGACTCCATATCCCAATGGAAGTTTTGTAGACATATAGATAAGATAGCAGACAGAAGGCACTGGTCTACAGGTACTTGAAGCCTCGCAGGGAGGACTTCATCCCGCAGCTGGAGCCAGATGTTAAGTCAGTGATTTGTTTCTTCAAATTTTGTTTGATTTTCATTTTATTTCAAGTTAATATTTTGCTTTAATTTTGATTATTTGCTTCTTTTAGGATAATTTTTGGTTCTTAGGTGAAATTTTGAACTTAGCCTTTATATTTTTGCTTTATTTTTTGATCCTTTACATTTTGAAGGGGTTTTTTAAAAGTCATTATATCAAATGATGGATTCATAAATCTTATTCTGAGCATATTTATTACTCAAACAGCTTTTAAACTTCATGCAAAATGCCTAAAAGTTGTAAAACAGCGATAAAATAGCGTTAATATTATTCTTGTAGTGCAAATGGGAAAAATTAACGAAAGGGCACTACAAGAATATCGCGACCCTCATTTATTCCGATTTTTTGGCAGAAATTTGGCATGTTTTCGAATGATGAGTGACTAATCATGTGTTTTGGAGAGTTGCTACGTGCTGTCTCAGGAATCATCATGAGAATAGGTAGTTTCACATCATGAGGAAGAGTGCGGTCATCATGAATCATAAAGCAGCTTATCACGACAGATGATCGGTTAAATCAACTTTAATCTGAGGAGAATTACTTCTTATCTTTTTCTTAAAGCTGAGGAGTTAATGGAATGACGGTGCCTGCCTAAAGACATGGAGATTGCAGTTGCAAAGCCTAGTGGAGGTTTTCATAGTCGCTCAGAAAACTAGGGCTTCTTCATTTTGACACCTGGACTTAAATTGGACCCTGAAAGACACCTGTAACTCTCAAGTCGGTACTCAAACAGTATGAAGAGCGGTTCAAAGTATCTACAATCGATCAATTAAAAGGTATTCCACGATAAGCCAATATAACTGAAAATTTGGGGCTTTTTCGGTGGGGTTCGTTCTAGCAAAAATTGATCGAGGAAAGTGTTAAATTGTGCTTTTAAATGAAATTTCGTCCAAAGAAATAGTTTCCTAAGACATTCTAATATGTTTTGCTAAGTGGAGGACTGACAGATAGCTCTATATTGAATTATTCATTTGTTAAAGTTTAAAGAAGCTAGGTTGAAAACTGTGTATGTTATAGTACTTAAACTTCACAAAAAGATCTGATACTTATAAACAGTGGGATAAATGCGTTGAATGGCTAAGATTGCAGTGAGACCTAGTTTCATTTTTTATACTAAGGCTATAGGAAGCATAATGTGAATAGATTGCAGATTGTTTTGTTTTTCTCGTCCAACAGATAAGCAGTCTCCAGTTAACCTGAGAAGCCAGTGATTGATATCACATTTGCAAAGTCTTAACTGTGCAGAAATTGTTGATAGGTGATACCAAAAAGGGTTTGAGGATTGATCTTGGTATTAATACACAGGGGTAAGAATACATGCTGGAGATAGACAGCCATTAGAACAACTAAATTGAGTGACAGTCATCAGTTGCAGTGAAGAGTCTGAATACTTCAAATGATCTAAGTTTTTTTTTTATATCTGTGATAAAACTCAGCCTGTATTAAGAAAACAAAAAAGAGCAGTCAGAAAAGATTAAGGAGAACTATTTTTTGAAACCTGAGAGATTTGAAAAAGAAACATCACCTGTCAGGTTATCAAAACATCACCTGCCAGGTTATCAATTGAACCCAAGAAGCCAGACAGTTTCCAGCCCTTAGAGACAGATGGGAAAGAGTGGTAAGATAAATAGAGTAGAACCTACTGATGTAGGTTGGATTGAAAAACTCCCTGGGTTTGTTGAACTATTCCAACAGGCTGGTTGGATGGACTTTTTCAAGAATATAGATGGGTATAATGCTGAAGTTTCTTGTAAGTTTGCACAATGTTTTAAAAATGACTTGGTGACCTTTGACACTCTTAAGTTCAGGCTGACAGTGGAGTTGATTGCAGAAGCTACAGGGATTAAGAATGAAGGTGAACTATGGTTTAAGAAACTGCCCTTTACCTTTGATCCTCAAAGATATCTCTTACCAAATGTCACCCCAGACTAGAGTAAGGGCATCCTTATTCAAAATTTCAGAAAGGAATGGGTTGAACCAATCAGAATTTTGCAGAGTTATATTACTTGTGAGGGCAGGTATGCTTATGTATTTAGGTACCACTTCAGATTTCTGCAACATATGGTGGGGCTGTCCAAGATGAGCCTTCCATTCTTCTTATTCAAAAGCTTGCAGAAAATGGCTAACAGGGTCAAAGGGCATATGGACCATTCTTCTCAGTCCATCTTTCATCATGGGCTAATTAAGTTGATTATCAGCATTGTTTTGCAGCATGAAGGGAAGACCTGGGATTTTTTCATCTTTTGGTCTGGCTTTAAAATCAAACAAGAAGATCAACAGCCTAAGAGGCAAACATACAAAGGGAAGGTACTGATCAGAAAATTAGGTCAGAAAGCTAAACTTGAAGACAAGGAGGATGTCAAAGTTGAGAAGGCAACAGAGCATGTGGAGGTTGACAGTAAACCCAAAGTGTTTTCAATTGGTATTACAGGTAGGTATTCATTGTTTTCAGAAGAGAAGTTGCAGCCTAGGCAGCAGTTGACACCAGCAGAAGTTTCCAAGTAAACTAAAGCTGTTGTTATAGAAAAGGTTGTTATGCCTGAGGATGAGTTGTAGATCAAGCAGAGAAGTCCACTCACCATTCTCTCAAATGATGAGGGATATTTGCTAGAAAAGGACCAGCCTGTTGCTAACACTGATGTTAAAATTGAAACAAGCAGAGAATCTTCTACTTCAGAAATCAAAACAGTCAAACCTAATAAGAAGAAGAAAAGGATTGAAGTGATAGCCCCATATTGGAGACCTAAAACCAGGCCAACCAATAAGCTAAGATGGAATATGAAGAAGCTGCTGAATCCTAAATTGAATTCCAAGAAAGAGACTGTCTTGAATGATACTTCCTCAAATGAAGAGCCAGAAATTTGTAAAATGAACATTAAAAGCAAGGGAAAAACAGTTGCCAAAGCTTCCTCTTCTCATCCTGCAAAAGTAAAAAGATCATCACAGCCAGTAAAGGAGTTAAGGCAGCCCGAGTCTGAATTGTTTGCCATATTTCTTGAAATAAGAAATGAACTTTTAAGGAAGCGGCAGAAAGAAAAAGCTAAAATACCTCCTGTTGAAGATCAAGAATGGGAAGATGAAGATGAACTTATACTTAAGCAAGCAGGTATTCTTAAAGACCCTAATATTCCAGACCTGTTAAATAAGGATGCAAACATTTTTAAGAGGTTTGACATACCTGAGATCCCCAGTTTTGAACAAGAGATCATGACAGGAAGGTCAGTTGACACAGATAAAGAAAACTTGTAGAAAATGATTAAGCAGTACAAGCAGCAGATGAACTATATGCAAGAGATCAATGAGGGGCTGATGATGGCTAACAGAAGGCTTAGAAAAGATCTTCAGGATGTCAATGACCATTGTCAAGAGTTGACAGTAGTATCTAAAGAGGTTCTCAAAAGAAAAAGAACCATTGACTTGCATTGCACAGAGTTGGAGAAGACAGTCAAGGACTTGCAGCAGAGAAACGAGGAGCTCATTAAGAAGATAATTGACCTGGAGCAGGAGCAAAATAAAGCTAAGAGGAAAGCTCAAGCATTAGATGGCATTGCTCTGCTAGCTGAGGCAGCAAAAGAGCTATGATTCAGTTGTTGAATTAGTTATTTGTTATCTTTTTGAGAAACATATTAGTTAGTGTTTACTATTTTTAGAAAATATTATGTTTTGTAATTTTGTACAATTTACTTTACCTCATCGAGTGGATGGAAGACTGTTAGGGTTTTTGACCCCTAACTGATTTTGTAAAAAACACTATTTAGAGAGATTAGAAGGTCATTGAGAGGGTTCGATTTTTGGGATAGCTTCAGGAGGCCTGCATACTTGTTCATGAGTTCAGACTTGTTCATGAGTTAAGTATCAAATCTCTTGTATGCATTTGATGATGAAATTATGAGATATATGACACTTTTACCCTTCAGTTTCTGTGTTGGCTTCATTTTTTAGCTGGTCTAGTTGCTTAATTGATATACTCATTACCGGTTTATGTTTATATGCTGGTGATGCTTGTCTTTTATGAATGAACTTCAATATTGTGTTCTGTTGGATCTTGTTGAATGTATCATGCATCTTTGTCTTCTTTTGTTTATGATTTAGTTATTACTTTGCTCATGAGTGTATTCCCTGTCTTTCCCCAAAAGTTTACAACCACTAAAACATTGCATAAAACCTAAAACCTACTTTGTTTTATCAAGTTTTATTTGAGATTGTGTTGGCTTGTTTCTCTGGCCTTAGAAACAATTTCTAGCACAAACACCTGCTAAAATTATTTGTCTCATGGTTTCCACCTATGTAACTACATTCAATGAATTTCTTCCAAAACAATTGAAATTTGTTGAATGTGAAGGAAAGTTGATTGCGCAAATTGAATTTCAAAATGTTGGCAAATTTCAATTATTAATTGTAATTTTAAGGAGAAAGAGAGTTAATTAGAAAAACTTAGGTCAAATATTTTGTGAATTTGACATGGTTTTTAATAGATTTGAAATTTAAACAATTGTATTTGTATTTTATTTGGAATATGAAATTATAAAAAAAGTCATATTTCTTCTTTTCGAACTTAATTGCGAATTTTATGGGACTTTTTTACACTAATCAATTTTTCCTAAATTTTATTTTCACCAATTTTGAACCAGGTGACTAGGTTTCCACTAATTCTGATGTAAAATTAGAGAACTTCAACTCAAACATAGTCGCATACGTAGTCGCATAGTTCCTCCACTAATGTTATAGATGATTGTCTTATCTCATAGTGCTTTGTACAATGCAGATTCTATTATTACAATATTGTAATGCAATAGACAATTTTACATTAATTTAATTTTTTCATGTGAACAACAGTTTCTTATTGTGAATATAATCATTCCAACCTGGTATGTCAGTGATTTAGTATGAATTTAATTAAAGACAATTTTCTTCCCACGAGAATAGTGCAAAATGAATTATTTAAATGTTGTGAATTTCATCCAAAAGTAGATAATGGCAGGGGGTTTAGAACCACCATTAAAAGTCATTTTTGTTTTTTTTTTAGGTTGGGGAGTTAGAACCTCCCCCAAAAGTCACTTTTGGGGGGGTTTAGAACCGCCCTCAAAAGTCACTTTTGGGGGTGGTTTTGATCTCTTCCAGAACCACCCCTAAAATTCAAAACTTTTAGCGTCGGTGCTATTAGGGGCGGTTTTGTAAAGACCGCATCCAAAGCCAAAACCACCCCTAAAAGTGAATTTTGGAAGCAGAAGACAACCTCCCCTAAAATTCAAATTTGTTGTAGTTTGCAAACATAATCTATGTTTTTGGAAGGGTTAGAAGGTCCACTAACATTCTAGAATACAAACTAATATTCAGAAGGAGGGTATCTTTAGACGTCATTGT